>JSYV01000606.1:0-28346 GCA_000787455.1 Evansstolkia leycettana | reverse complement strand
TATATATATATATATATATAATGACTTCCATGTATTCTTCTATTTCAACATTTACCATTCTGTCTCGCTGACTCATTACTCAGATAAGATATGGATCTGATGGAGACGATTTCGCTTCCGAAGATGACGAGGACATGAATGAGGCTGATTTGGCTGATCCCTCTAATGTCGATGCGATGATCCAGAGGGCGAGAACGCAGGCATCGAAGAAGAAGGAGAAGAAGAAGCCGCAACCTGAAAAGATCAGATTGTCCAAGCTGACGAGCATATCGGGCGGACGCCATGCCACAATCGGAGGCAGCAAGTCGCAGAAGAAACGCAAGAATAGGTAGACGACAGCATCGTCTGTATCGACGCTGGACTAGGATAGCATCAGATTGCAGAAATTCAATCTGAAAACCTGAGACCTGGCATCGGGATCCAAATATGGGGTTCTTGATATATCGTGCATTTATTCTTGAGCGATCAGCGGGAACTGAAATCGTTCGCGCTGCCGACTCAGTCGTCATGTACACTCTTACCTTCTCAGCACTGTCAAGCCTTGCAAATGAATGCTGGAGCAAGGGAAGTGCAGGAGAAGCGGCAACTTGAATGACGACGATGTCTTTATCGACCTGCCGTTTGCTCGCAGTCAGTCACCATGTACGCATCTGGCCTCATGACTAGTCCGAGAGCGACCTCGAGCGTTACCCTTGCGTTGGACTCATTGTCTACCGACTCAATATTGCACCTCGATGTGGCTGCAGACGCGTCCACCGCGGCATTGAGTTCTCGATTCGGATTTCAAGGGCCGAGCGAGTCCGCTTCAAACTTTGCGAGTTGAGAGTTCCGCGTTTCTCCACGTCAGATGCTCGGATTCTGTGATGGGGACGATCACTTGTTCGAAGGGAGGGGCGATGCGCAACCTCTAAAGTAGGAAATCCGGAACTCTGCACTGGTCTGAGGGGAAAAGAATCCGTCGAGACGGGCTCCAAGTGCTCGTCGACGGGACCCTAGGTCTTTGGAAAGGCATTCCTTCCAGGAGGGGACGCTTCTCACATCGCTGTTTGAGGATTCTATTCGAATAGGTCGCCATGTTCCTTTGACGCCGGGAAGCTTACTTGAAACGACTTCACAGATTTATGGTGAATGCGATGTACAAGGCAATGTGACTCGGTCCTGCTCATTGGAGGTGCATTTTGTGAACTTGTCAATCCAATATGTCCAATGCGCGATCATGTACTAGAGGCTGGATTTTGTCAGCTGGCATAGCGATTTCTTAAAGGAGCGCTTGCTATGGGCTGTCCTCGAACCTGAATCTGTGTTAATGCCGCAAGCAGCAATGTCGACAGCCTGATGCAGTTGCTTTGAAGCTGCAACAGATACAACAATGAAGATTCGCTGGTGTCGGGTGCACTTGGTGGTTTCAACGACAGAGAAGATTCGCTAAGAACGTGATTATTAACCCTTCTGAATAGATCAACGACATTTCGAGACGTGGTACCTGGAGAGTCGCATATTTGTCTTTTCTTCCTCAGGGTCCATCGCGTGAACTGGATCAGTGCAGACAGTTGCTGCCTGTGGCCTGGAGCATATCACTGTTACTATGGAGATGAGGTTCTCCTTGAGGATATCAGTGCTGCTCATTCGGGCGGACATTGCAGATCCATGCCGTGGTTTCTACTCAGCGTGGCAATAATGGATATGGATGGATGGATGAAGAAGATGGCAAGAGATGAAGGTGTCTTTGTCTTCTCGCACCTTTCGTTTCCTGCTAGAGGATCGGCCTGCAGAACCCCTATCTAAAGGGAATACAAAGAGAGACGTTACTGTGAATTCATTTTCAAGAAAGGCTTCATCAGATCATTCACAGCTTTAGCCTATGGTCAAATGATGGGCCGTAGATCTATTCTACCCAACTTAGAATCATTAGTATTTACATGCATTGCAACGTATTTACATAAAGTCAGCATGTGTCGCTCTTTTGTATTCATCAATAACCCAACCAATATCAAACAAGATCATAACCTCGATTTCTCCTCTCTCTTCTTCCTCTCCCAGCTCTTCTGCGTCGTGAAATTCACCACCATATTCCACACCGCGACACCGACTCCCAATGGCGGTGCCAGCAAAAGCATCCACGCCCACCACCTCGGACTCGACACGCTGATCGTCTTCATCGCATTTCGCACCTCCTTCTCCAAATCCGCCTTGTCGCCATCATTCCACACAATGACGCCCCGCGCATTCTCCGTCCCGCGGAACCGCGCCTTCTCCACCTTCCCTTTGACATCGTGTTGACTCCGGACTCGATTCTCCGCATCCTCCGCCGTGAGATGCGGGTCTCTTGCGCGCAATCGCGCCATCTGCACCGCCGGATCACTAACCCCGACGACAATCACCGTCCCGCAGATGATGTCCATCCCGCTCTCAAACAGAAGAGGCACGTCGA
The DNA here is from genome assembly GCA_000787455.1 of Evansstolkia leycettana. Classification (NCBI taxonomy): domain Eukaryota; kingdom Fungi; phylum Ascomycota; class Eurotiomycetes; order Eurotiales; family Aspergillaceae; genus Evansstolkia; species Evansstolkia leycettana. The sequence goes on along the minus strand of JSYV01000606.1, from coordinate 25,915 downwards.
GAACCACCGCCCAATGGCCCCGGAGATAGTAATACAGAAGTGCCTTGTAAATTTCCCACCGCACAGCGGGATGCACGATCTTATTCAGGATCATCCGGTCGCGTTTGCGCTCTTCGGTGTCGCCGAAGACGCGCCGGCCGAGAGCCGGTCGGTTCAGTGGTCGTCGACCTCGCTCGTCGGCGGGGAGGAGCAGGTCCGGCGTGCTGGGTCCGAAGTAGTTCAGGATTGCGCGGTAGCCCGGCGTGCCGGGCTCGACGACCTGGCGGGCGAGGAGGTCTGCGTCGATGATGGGGAGGGAGTATGGTGGGGAGGAGAGAAGGGAGGAGACGGTTGATTTTCCCGTGGCTATCGAGCCGGTTAGGCCGATTATCAACATTTTGTATTCCTTGATGGGCGTGCTTGTGTGGGTGGAGCATTTGGATCGGATGATAAGTATTGTTGGCGCCTGCGCTGCAAGAAAGGAGTCAGAGGACGACGCGATGAGTTGGTAAGCATGAGACAGGATGCGCTTGGAATTACTAGGACAAAGGCAGGTATCTGAAGCTGTATTGTTTGACGGAAAATATACAGGGAGATGCAGTTGGGAAATTCTGGAGCTACGATGGAACTGCGAGATATGCGGGGAGCTTCAGTGGGACCTCGGCCGAACACTCCGCATTCGTTTGGTCTGTCCTGCATGGATGGATGAATTCAGCAACCAAGGAATAGCCAAATCACTCTATCTATCTATCCTTGTCAAATATCAACTGCTGTACTGCTCTATTTTCCATGCATATATTAGCCACACCTAATTTGCAAACTGGAGGGTATCATCAAGTTCATTAGTATTATTCCGTCTACATGGATAATTCCATCCCTAGACCTCAGGAAGGCCCTGAGTCGGATCCTGACTCTGGCCATTCCAACCGATATACGGCCAGCCCTCAGGCAGTCTCGAATAAGGCGGGAGCACATAGCGTCCTGCGCATGCTCCCTCTTCTGGACACGATAGATCGCACAAGCCAAAGACATTGCAGTAGCATTCTTGAGCGGTGGGACAGTGGATCGCGGGGTGGCCGAAAATCACTAGACACGAGAAAAACAGTTAGCTCATCCATCTGAGTTTTTTTTTATTCTCCAAAGTCAACCGTACTATGCCAGGAATACTCCATGATCCTCCCGCTCAAGTCATCCGGAAGCGGCGTCTCCAACAACCACTTCCTATAGTGCTCGTAATCGCTCCTCGGCCGCTCCCTGACTTTGCCGCGTGTGACGCCAAACTGCGCACAGCACGACACGCCAACTTCCTGCGGCACTTCGGCGCCAGGAAACAGCTCCATGAATCCATCCTTGAAGTATTCTCCTGCATGCACGTCTTCGCGGTGTGTATCTGAGAACGGATGGATCTCTGCGGGACATCCCAGCATCCAGACGCAGCGGAGGTTCACGTATCCTTGTTTCTCGAGGTAGGGGATTTGAAAGTTGCGGATCACGGGGACACCGTCGTAGTAGGGGTCGTCGTTGTGCCATTGGTATCGTTGGGAGTGGATGAAGAGCATTACGTCGGGGAGGTGGTCGTAGTTATCAATTATGTAACTGTCAGGGGAGTTGGTTGAGCAACTTTTCGGTGTCTCTCTTTCTCTTGGGTGGACTTGTGTTCGCAGGCTACTCACGTCAAATATACCATGGACTCTCTGCCCTTATTTCGTTGGACAGTCAGCTCCGCCGAGTCATCATTCACCACATAGATACTCTTATGCCAGTCTGGAAAATGCTCAAACAGCCACGAGGTGTTATCGTCCTTCATACTAGCCACAATCATATCCTTGCGTAGCGTCTGCTGCGGCTGCGATGATGGAGCATCGTCGGGTGTCTGGTCGGATTGAGGAGCAAGGTCCTCCTGCGACGCCGTATCATCCTCGTGAATCGATTGACGGGCGGTTCTTAAATCCGCGAAGAATAGGAAATACAGTGTGTAGACAATGAAAATGGTGATGAGGATGGCTTTGATCTGGTTGCGGCGGCGGGGGTTCTTGGACCCTCCGAGGAACAGCATGGCTGTTGCGGCGGAGGGATTGATCGAAACAAGAGACCTTCAGAATCACCAATCTGGAGGAACGAAAAGTAAGGTCATGCCAGCATGTCTGGTGGAACAATCTTCTGAAACAGTGAACGTCGAACGTTAGGGAAATGGAGAGCTCAATGCGAGTCGAGAAGTGACGGGTGTTCGCAGCATCAGCGCAAGGATTGCCGGCCGTAAATTAAAATTAAAAAAAGCAATGTAGAACGGATAGCACCAACGACATACCCTCCCCAAGGCCTCCTCAGATTCAGCTCGTGTGTGTGTCGTGTGTGGTGTAACCCAGGAGGGTTGAAGGGAGTTTTTAAGCGGATGTTGGGAACTTGACATGAAACTCCCCGTTCACGGTTAGACCAGTCGATGGATGGTGTTGACATCAACGATGACAGCAGCTTTTCTATGTAGGTTCAAAAGGACAATCGAAGATAGTTGAAATGAAATATTTTAGCATTATCTGTGCTGATTATAGGCAATGCTGCACTCACATTGTCGTCAAGAATCTTCTTCCTTGGATGATTCTGAAAACATTCAATTCATGCTCAGTATTGACCAAGATCTTCAAGTGTTATGTTCCACGTTATATTCATGTACATCAACAAGATACTATACTATATACAGCTTCTCCGTCTCAGTTTCAAACAAAGCCAAACCCCAGGAGATATTATAATTACTGTTGGCACCAAACCTGGAGTCACTGTGCCCAGTTCATCACCAATGGCCACATGTGGATTGCCCTCTCAAAGGCTCATGTTCAGCACTCATCAATATAGACAATGTACCAGTTATGCGCCGAGATACTAAGGCCAGCAGCTCCCGCATTCCCAGCAGTTGAGTCGATGCCTTGAATGACCTGAACGTCCGAAGGAGTAGCGCCATCAGAGTTGCCGCTGGTGATCCAGTACTCGGGGCTAGGGTGGCTGAACGCCCAAAGACGAGGGGGCAGCTTGGGAACGATATCGTTTGTGTGGGTAACGCGGTAGTTGGGGCTCTGGCCGGTGATGAAGGTGGCCAGGGCGAAGTTTCCCACGCGCGGACAGCCGTAGGTGTACTTCAGTCCCTCGTTAGCGGAACATGATCTGCTCAGAGACTGCGAATTGGCATGACTTACCAGTTCAATGTTATAGCCAGCCTTGCGCATCACAGTGGCTCCCAGAGTCGCAACTGCGCCGCCAAAGCTATGACCCGTGAAAACCACGGTATAGCCAGGGTATTTGGAGAGGGCAGATTGAATCTGGGATGTGACAAGGTCCGATACTGTCTCCCACGACTCCAGGAACCCATTGTGAGCTGCGCAGCCGGGGCAGATGCTGCTTGCATCCGTCAAGACAAAATCAAGGTCGGTAATCCAGTTCTGGAGAGAGTGGCTTCCGCGGAAAGAGAGCACGATCAATTCATTTGTCGAGTCGACTGCGAGGAACCCAGTTACATCTCCGAATGAGCAAGACCTGCAATTACCAAATTAGCCTTTTGAGTGTTCAGGTGTTCCTCCTTATAATGGAAGAGACGTACTCATTGAACTCATCCAATGTCACTGTTCTTGCCGTCTCCACCTGTGGACAGTTGCCCACGGAGCATGTCACTTTGTCACCGGTTGAATTCAGATTCGATGCGCAGTAAGCTGCCGCCGAGTATTCCGCGAAGAGGGTCAATTGATTGAACACGTCCGAGGAGACACCTATTGGAATGGGTCAGAATAATTCGACTGCCAAACATATCGAAGCGATTTCGTACCTCGAGACTCGAGTCTGGCGGGAGCAGCAGCAGCAAACGCAGATAGAGCTGGAACAGCCCACAAAAGTCCCAGAGAGAACATCGTCTGCTTATATATGTATATATATATATATATGAAACAATGGCTATTTGAATGAAACCTCAAGGCTCTATGCAGAGAGAAAAGACCAAACAGCGTGTGGTCAACCAATGCTCCCACTATCCAAAACCCTCAGCCAGAGACAAAACATCTCACAATTGCTATATATGCTCTCTCTCGCCAGCTCCTGACTCCAGAGAGCGAGCGGGGTAGATCAGCAGCAACGTTGTGAGAGATCAGGTCTGCAGAGATCGGAGCAGGAGCATGGCGTCGATGGGGTTCACATCCCTTGATACTCAAAGGAGACAACATCTCCGACTGCCTGCAAGCAAGAATGCCGCATGACAGGGACAATAATCTTTGGCCGGTCAAAGCAGAAACGATCGTCAACAAGGCGTCTCTTCATACTGCTGCCTCGATTGGATTCTTGCCTTTCTCCACTGCTTGGCTGGCTGCATACCAGCAAAGCAAGCAGAGTCTAAGACCTGCGGAGAGAGGCTGGGGAACGCAGGTTGAGGCTTAGAGAGCTAATGTCAAGTTGATGAATGACAGACAGGACCCATACTTGTCGGCTTGCTCCCAGAGTTGTCGAGTGTCCCTTTTGGTCACACTGTGCCTGGCGCTTATCTGGGTTGCTTGATGCTCTGGAACTGTTTGGTGTTCTGAGATTCGTCAATCGGGGCCACTTCAGAACACCATGGATGAACACTAGGGTTGCAACACGAACCCAATGACAAGTTGGCAGAGAGTTCTCTGATTCTTACTATACCATTCTGTGTAGCTCATGACAGAAGCCACAGAAGGGTAAATTGTTTTGATTGTTGAATCTCCTCCGAGAAGTGATACTCCACTAGCTGTGGAGAACCTGAGAAAATAACATGCCAACTCTTATAGACCAGGGTCTAAGTTATCTCCAATCATACGTACTGATGCCAAGCGCACTGGGATTTCTAGTTCAGGACCAAGATTCATGCAGCTCCAGCCAAGCATCAATACTAGTAGTTAACTCTGCTAGTTATACGACCTCGTCTCGGAAGTTTCCACCTTTCCCAAGCCTGTTTCTCGGATGTATCTCCTCATAACACACAGGATTCACATGTGATATTCCCTTTCCCTGTCTCCGCTGACTCGTTTTTTTCCTCCTTCCGCAGTCATGGACGATGAAACGGCTGGAGAAACCATCGCTGACACGGCAGCAAATAAATTGCAACAGTTGCTGCATGGATGCATAGAGACTTCAAATCCTCCAAGTACGCTGTCTGTCGATGGGCCCGATAATTACCACCTCGAGCTTGATAGATGTTCTTAGAGGAGAATACTACGCATTAATTACTGTTTCTCATTTCCTTCCCTTCCTTGCTGATTCATCCTCATCATTCTCCATATTTTTTCCAGGAAAATTCATCCGTTGACCCGCTGCATAGTTCCAATACTCTGAATGTCTGTCCCTTGCTACGTAGATTGTACGATGTGCAACCCATGGACCTTGCCAATATTTGCGGGACCATAGGGCAGGGAATTTTTCCAAGAACATCAACGTTGGGATTGAGTACCGAATCAGCCGTCTAGATTCACTTGGTTCCCAGAGAAAGAGAAGGCCATGAGATGAACAACAAAATGACAACAGTAGTTTTCGCTCCTTGAAACGCCGTCCATGATAGTGTAAATCTCCGTTAGGAATCGTGCAACAAGGCAACGAAGGCAATGAGAATGAGAAAGAAAGAACCTTGAACCGCCAATGCTATGTGAGAAAGAAAAAGATAGTCAGTTTAAAGCGCCGTCCAACTTTGGAGATCTTGATTGATTGAATCAACACTTACCGAACCCCCTTAGACATCACTACGAATACAATATCATCCAATCCTCGATCCTTCTTCAACCCTCAATCACTGAGCGTTTGCACCGCCGTTCTCTCCAGCCTCAGCTGAGAAGTCCGTCATTCCCGTGTCCTGGTTCTCATCCACGCCCTCACCGCCAGCCAGCACTTTAGTCCGTGGGATCAGGTTTTCATGCAAGGGCGTTCCCGGAGTGACAGCAACGACATTGTCGTTCTCATCGACGAATTCAAAGTTATATCTCGACAAAAGGTGCGGGATAGCTGAGAGCTGTGGACCATAGCGCGCGGTGTTGTCGTAGAGCTCGAAGAGAGGCACGGCGAGAAGCTTCATGTTCTTGGGTACGGAGAGGACCTCTAGAATATCATCAGTTGGACTGAACACGATATGTGCAGTATAAGCGTGGGGAGCGCACTCTTCTTTGGCAGCTGGATGAAGTACAGCTTCTTACACTCCTTCGGCCGAGTGACATGGCCAGGAAGAAACGGGTACATGAACGTCTCGAAATTAGGGCGCCACCACTGCGCCAGTGTATCGCCGATTTCCCAATCTTCGTTCACGCCCTCTCCGGAGAATTGAGATCCAACTGGTGCGAGGCGCTCATTCAGTCGCTTCTTGAAGCCTTCGACTTCGTCGTCGTCGTGGTGGAGGTAGTCGCCTGGTCTGAGTAGAGTGTCAGCCTTCTTTCGACAGGCTTATGCAAACGCTTGCTTCTCCGTCAACGATGGGGGACGTACAGCTTGAAGAACGCGTTTGCGATCTGCAACATCAATACGTGCGGGTGGTTGTGTTCGTGGCAAACCAGCACGCCCTCGCAGGTCCGTCTCATGCCATATTTCTCATAATGTTCTTCAAGGCGCTTTAGACGCGCCAGCACGGAGGGATCTTCCTCTGGTTGTGTCTCTTTCGTGCCGAAGGTGTAGTTGGAGAGGGGGTATAGACGGATGGTTTCCGGTTGGTGCGCGGAGAAGCTCTTGGGAATTATGGGCCTGTTAAAGCAAAATATCACTCGAATCAGCTACACCGTAACAGACAGGCGCGGAAGAATGCGCGAGATAGACAATTGTCGAGGACTCGGACTCGTGTCAGGGAAAGAGTCATTGTGAGAGTCAAATCACGTACGGGCGGGAGCTTTGCGTTGCAGTTGCGGTAACCGTTGACATCTTGACCGCAATTCAATAGCGACTGACGAAAGAGAGAAATTCAAATTGTGACTGTAAGGAAATATCCACGTCTCACAGGTCAGGAATGAGCCGAGTCTGGTCAAAGTCAAGTGCTGATGAACTCGTCGCAGCTCCAGGGCGATGCGGACAAGAGACGGAGAGCTGCTGCGACTGCGCGAAAACATCGGACCGTGCACCAGAAGGCGGTGAGAGTATAGATAGGCATAAAATACGACAGGTACTCGTGTATGTCTATCAACGTTTACATGACATCAATAAAGCAAGAGAGATTTTTGTCTAATAATGGCCATTATATGATTCTTCCAATGCCGCCAGTCCGTTCCAAAATGGTATACAATTGCAATCCCGTTCACCCAGCACATCCTCAGCTCTTCTCCCCTTCGAAGACTTAGAGCTTTGCATCAAAGTCCTCAAACTCACTGAGGTCTGTAACTGGATGAGGTCCAGCACTGGCTGACAACTGGGCCTTGAATTCAGGCACGTTGGTGATGTAGGTGACTTTCGTCTGCTCCGGTTTCTTCGTACCATTGACCAGAGAAGTCGACTTAACAGTTTCATCGGTATGCTCTCCCGCAATCTCAAGTCCGAGTTGCTTCAGCTGCATACCCAGCTGCTCTTCGACCTGGTCGAGGACGGGCTTCACCTGCTCTTGCGACAAGCTCATATCTGAAATCAAGAAAGCGCGAAGAGTAGAAAGGATCTGGTCCTTGTCGCCAGTGGACACGTCAACGCCTCCGAAAGCAGCGCCCAGACGCTCTGCATCGACTGCAAATCCCGCTCCTTCTAATCGTTTGCAGAATCCTGCGATGAGCCGAGACTTCTGCTCTTGCGGGTTAGTAGTGCTGCCATTTGGCCCAGATTGTGCATTCAAATGAATTGAGAGCTTGGCCCGAGTAGCAGAGTAAGGATCGATATACTGCTTGTAGAATTCAATGATATCCGATTTGGTCAGCGACCGGACACTTGCAGCATCTGTCTCATTCTGCAAGAAATCGAAGTACTCAGAACCGATGTGCGACCAATAGCGGGATGTTTCAGACCCCAAGTTCTTGAGCTTCTCGAGTCTCTTGTTGATAACACTGCGCTTGTGGCCCTCGAACTCTTCCTCCGTCATCGTTTCCAGTGTCTCTCCAAAACCGCTGAGGAACGCATCTATCCGGGATTCGAGATACGCGGCAGTACGCTCGCTCTGGATGATGACTCTGTAACCGATTGTTGTAGCGGAGTATCGCGAACCGCTCCAGACGACGTATCCAAGTTGCTCCTTGCTCCGCAACTGATCAAAGGCAGGCTCGTCGGTCATCTGTGCGAAGAGCAACAGCTTCGCTCTGAGTGCATTGTCCGTAATGCTGCCGATGAATAGGTAGTACTCTATGCAATGGTTGATGTTTGCGGGGTCTTTAAGGGTTCGTTCGTAAACGTAGTTGCTTCCCGCGGGGATGATCATGTTGCGCCGCACATGCCACTGGGATTGCGGCAAACGTCGACTCTTCAGCGTGGTTTCAACCAAATCTGTCATCTTCAACGCATCTTCCTTGTATATGTTTCCATGAGCCAACACTTCAATGTGTGTCTGCTGGAGAATTTGAGGGTAGAAAGAAGCAACGTCCTCGGCCTCGATATGCTCGAGCTCCGCGGCGTACTGTTCATTTATCCATGTCTTCTCAGCAGTCAAGTACCTCGAATAATCGCCAACCTGGTAGAATGGCTGTTGGTATTCTGCGTTGCGATATGCCCGGGACAAGCGCTCCTTGATAATGTGGAAGCGATCCGGATTGACAACCAGATCTCGCATGCTTGTAAGCACTTTCTCCAATAGAACAGACATCTTATCATTGTATCCCCCGACAGACACATCCAAACCAAACGCGCTGGCCGAAAGATGGTAGTCAAGTCCGGCAAGCTCGGCGTCATAGGAATACTCGACCAGCGCATCTCTTACAAGCTCGCAGTAGAGCTTTGCCTTGACGTAGTTCGCCGGAGTGGCCCAGACAAGAGGATTCCTGAGCGTCACATGGACAGTGGCCTTCGGGACCCAGAACCGGTCATCTTTCTTGAACCAAAGGCGCACTCGCTCGTCATGACGAAGAAGCTTTGGCGTCTTCGCCGGCTCTGAAACCTCTTTCTTTTCTACAGAAAGTCTGGTAGGAACAAACTCGTTCTTGTGTGGCATGTGCAAATCAGGAAGCCGGTTCTCCGGAGTGGATGCCAACGCTTTGCGAAGTTCGCTCAAGAAGTCCTCGGGGACTTTCTCCACCTTGTATTCCGTTCCGTACCACTTCTCCTTAGAATCCCAATCTCCGGGATACTCCTGCGAGACCAGGATGATCCTGAAATTGTCCGCGCGGAGATATGACATGGCCTCCTTGATCGCGTCGGCGTCGAATTTCCTCAACAGCGACCCGCTAAGCAGCCACTCTCTGGGTAGGGGCTTCTGCATGACGCTGCTCAAACGGCTGGTGAAACGGCTGGCAGGAGACTTCTGCTTAAACCTAAAATCAACCTCGGCAAGATTCTTCATCTCATCATAGGTCCACCGTTCGGGTTCCCGCTCTTTGATCATCGCGATATACTCAAAGATCACCTTGGCGACCTCACGGTACTGCTTGAGACCCTCCTGCGTCAGGCGGACAGAGATGGTGAAAAATGCGGACCCAGGGCAGACCGGCATGACGCCAGCAGACAGACCGTTCGCCCAACCCTTGGCCTTGATATACGCCAGGATACTTCCCGGCCCCTCGTGGCCGATCAGATGGCTGATGTAGCGGCTCGGTTGTGAATCGTACATGTGCTCCTCATCCAGGAAGGGAAAGTAGATATCCATCGAGCGCGTGTCCATGACTGGCTTTGCGAAGACCTGCGTGCACATATCATCCGGAGAGAACGGTTGCACATCATCCCAGCGGTTCTGTGGAAGATCCTTGTTCTTCACATCCGAAAACAGTTCCGCAACCCATTGCTCGAGCTCATCCAAGGACTCCCGTCCCAGCACAACCAGTTTCATCCGATTGGCCGAGTAGTGCTTCTGGTAGAATTTGATGAATTCACTCCGAACCTCGAGTCCACGCTTCTCGGGGTCTTCCTTCAACGTCTGAAGGTTTCCCGTGGAGAAATGGTGATACGGATGCGCAGGGTTCGAGAGTGATTTGTTCAATTGCATCAGCCGCCACACGTCACTCTGCAGGTTCTTCTTGTTCTCCGAATCCACCGCCCTCAACTCGCGGTCCAATGTCGACTCCAAGAAGAGCGGAGCAACGAAGAACTGCGCGAACCGATCTAAGGCGCCATAGAGAGGCGGAACCAAATCGTTGGAAGATGATTTAGCACTATTCGACGTTCCGTTGGACAATGCACCGTTTGTCGACTCGGCCGGCGTGGATTGGCCATTAGACTTCTGATCGCTCGACTCAGTGGTTGCGGCCACCTCGAAGAAGTAATTCGTCTCCGTGGCGCCAGTGTAGGCATTCGAGGATCCAGAATGAGAGGCTAGGTACTGGTTGTAGGCATTCTCTTTGGGGTACTAACCGGCAACACATCGTTAATATTTCCGCGCACATTCAACCCAAGGCAAATGGCGCAACGCGTCCTTAAACTTACTTTTTCGGTCCCCATAAACAGTAAATGCTCTACAGCATGAGCCATACCTGGCATATCATCGTCATCCGAAAAATTCCCCACATTGACGTTGACCGCCGCACTGGCTTTATCCGTGTCTGGGTCATGAACGAGGAGCGCCTCCAACTTATTTGGCAAACGAATGACGCGGTAAGATCGATCATCGAGTTCTGGCTTCTCCAGCTGCTCTGTGATGCGTTCAATCCGGCTCATTGTCACGAATCCTGCAGAAAACGAGGTGCGAGAGGACTGAGAGAAAGAGCGACGCCCGCAGAAGAAGGCTGCTGATGGCAAACTAGTCCGATACGAGAGGCGGCGTGGCGAAGCGGAGCAAGTCGTGGTAGGCGCGACGGGTGCGATGGAAGCGCCGGCCAGCGCAGATGAATGCAAACCTGAAAGATACGGTTGTATTCTGGCGTTCCACAAGCGGAGAGCTGCAGAGGACCTTGGAGGCATACAGAGAGGGAAATTGAGACGAAGGTCCCCAGACCAGGTCGCAACGGACTTACGCGCAAAATAAAGCCGCGGAATGGATTGCGGGACAATGAGTCGAAAAGCAGCGAATTCGACGCTGGAGGAACGACACGGAGTCAACGGAGCTATGCGAGATCAAGGCCGCAGAGTCAGAAGCTGGAAAATTCAATAATATATCAAGCCTCCATGTACGTTCTTCCGAATCAATGGTCGAACTCCTGGGCAGGATTAAGTTGCCGAGGAGGAGCGATGCCTAAGATCAACGTCGTCCAGTCAGCCCGTCGATCAGGCTGAGGCGGTGAACCGTGGAAAGGCGGTCAAGGCATCAGCTTTAGGGCTTTCTCTTCGAAGCACTTCAGTACATGCAGAGCTTGTTTGATCACAGAGGAGCTGCTAGTATTACTTCATGGATATCCAGAACCTCTGTGGTAATATCTTGGGGCTAATGCTTCCTTGGCTGATATGAGGATTAATGTCCAGATATCTTATATTTGGCAACTGCATATGATTGAATGTCGCTGTGGTTATGGCGTAAGTCACCCAGGAGACATCAAATACACAACTCTCATCTAGATTTCTTATCTCCCTGACAGGGCCATTTCTCTCAAAATAAAGAATTTTCATTAGGTTTCATTGCCATACATCAATTCTTCATTCATCTGCTAAGTTCTGCCATGCCATAAAAAGATATCTCATAGGCGTATCCAACAAAAGAAGAGGAGAGACAGAGATCAAAAAAGAAGCCCATGTCAAAGCATCCGCATCAAGTCATTATGATTGAAAAGTCAATCCTCAATTCCCATTCCTTCCTCCTGGCAGCGAATCAGCAAAATCTCAGTAAAGCCAGCAAATAGAACAGTCAAAGTTATGAACCTACTCGTCCCCTTGATCAACATCCCGCCGCGCAAAGAGTCAGCGTCACATCACTTCCGGCCTCACAGTTCTTCACCTGGCTCCCACCCGGCGAAACACCATTGGGCCAGCAGATCGACGGACAGTTACCATCTGACGGCTTGACGGAGAGAACACTCCCGGAGAACGGATCGCCAAATACATCCGACAGATCATACCAGATGGTGTTGCCGTCCAAGGTATAAGCGTAGTTCGTCTGCGCGCTGCCGTCATACAGACCATTCTCGGTCCGAGTAATCTTCAGAGCAATGCCTCCCGAGGCGGGATCGTAATGGAGGGTCTCGGTGTAGTTATTACCGGGGGCGATGGTCTGCTCGGGACCGACGGAGCCGCCGACGGACCAGAGGTAGACGGTGTTCTGGCAGCTATTGACGACGATGGCGTTGCCGACTGCGTTGACGAGGGGGGCTAGGGTGCCCAGGGAGAGGACTGCGAGGTTGGGGAAGTGCATATTGGTGTTTGACCGTTTGATAGCGTGTTGCTTTTGTCAATGTATCCAGAGTATCACTTGACTTGACTCGACTTGACTTCGTGCTATCACTTATGGATGAATAGCTGGTTAAGATGAGAGTAGCCAGACCAGGATTTGATCATCTTTATATACCTTTCTTCCTCTTGTCCTTGACATACTACAGTATACATATTTCGTCGAGGACTTCTCTTCTGCCTCTGCAGAAAGCTCAGTTCTAATTTTAGATACTCTACACCACCTGCCTTAAATTCTTCCCAGTCGCATGGATCCATCTCGTGTAGGAACCTGACATGTTCATGAAACCCAGGCAATCATGTCTCAACGCAAGATGTGTTTCCCCACTGGTCGTATTCTCGTTTGCATGTTGTGACCGGGTTGCAACGCTTTCAATGGCGTACCGAAAACCCCTTAGCTTTGAACCGTTAGCTGTCTCTTCAGACAAATTAGATAGTCAATCGAGAGAGAATGCCGAGCAGATCAAAGAGGAATCAGGAAAAACAAGGGGCGGGGAGACCTCGTAATCGACCTGTCTTCATGCATGTCTCAAATATGCAAGTTCTCAATCCTATAGCCATATCCAGAACCGAACACGATATCAAATCCTTAATCAGAGGATCATTTTCCCCCGGCAAAGTATCCATCAATAGATTTACATGGTGCCAGTAGATCCGTTAATGAGCATAATTTGCAGTTAAGCTTTCAGCGTGTGCTAACAATGAAGGCTGATGTATGTATATTGAAAACTGTAGCATGGTCTGACCGTGGTTCAAAAACAAAACGATCGACAGCACTACCACTGCCGAATCCTGGAGTAAATCGTAACCCAAGTGAGACATCGTTGCACTATGGATGTACTCTTCCTTTTTGCGGCCTTGGTACAATTCTCTTATCCTGATACTCCAATCAAGTACTACTGTACATCCGGAAAGCCAGTCCATTGACGGTTGGATTTCCATGTCGAGCTGAATACTGCAAAATTTCGGTAGAACCTAATAAACGTTGGGAGATCTGCAGAGCTTAGCCAGGGTTACATACAGTGCACTGCATCGCTGCCTCCAGGCAGATCTTTCTGTAGTTGTACCGGAGCTCAACGTGGTTGGTGGTGTGTCACTTCGTACCCGAGTTCCTTTAAATGAGGTTCCAGGGCTGTTTTTTGAGACAGCAGAGAATGTTTCAAAGAATCCAAGATTTACCAGACAGGATCGAAACAACAGACCTGAATTTCTGGTCATCATCAATCATATGACCTTTTTGCTTGGTTTCTTCCATGAACTGGACGTGGACCTGATTTGTCCCGAGTAGCTTCTGTGAGGGGATCGACAAAAACAAAACCAATGACAGAAGAGGAGTGCTTCACCGTCTCAGTTGAGAGATAAGCGTCAGACCAGGAATTAATTCATTCCAGAATCATGGCATTGTCATTTGCGAACTCTGGCCCTGTCATGTCAAGATCTGTGGGGAGAAACAACTGCTTGCTATTATTTATTATTAGAGTGACATGTGGGGAAGTGAGAACGAGTTTCGAGGCTGCGGTTGTGGCGGTCACTCTATTTATGATTTAGACCCATTTGTACAATCGTCTCTTTAGGATATGAAGAGTCCAAGGTTGGCCTCGCTCTCTTATTACTCGATTCTGAGTGCATCATTTATTCTGGTATTCTTGCAAGAGTGTTCCCATACAGACAATGTCAAGACTCAAGAGTCTCCACCCTGTTGACCCGTCCGATTATTGTTCAACTCGTTCGATCACCTCGCTCAAGCTTTAGTCTCGCTTGGCTTCTCCGTCGGCGAGCGGCTCTTTTTGGGACTCCCCTCATCCTCAGTCTCATCCACATTAGCCCGCTCCTCGATCCACTCGAAAACCTCTGCCTTGTGATGCATAAGCATCTCACTAAGCCCCGTCTTCGGGGACTCGATGAGCCTTCCGTAACGCTTCGATGGCTTGTGGTGGGCTTTCCAGAGACCATGTGTGTGAGAGACGAAGACCAGAGAGTTCTGTTGATAACGAAGGGAAAAACCAAAATTTAGCGGCACTAATCAAGCAGTCGGTCAGCTTTAGAGCCAGAACTTACATCCTTGTACCACCTTGATAGCCAGTGTTGTGTGTGCGAGGTGATAGCTCGAACCGGATTCTCTGCGACGAAGGAGATAACGCCGTTCACTCGTTGATAGAGGGTTTCTACAACAGATTCATATTAGCATTGGTGTTTTAGGCGCAAGGATCCGCAAACGACGTACCTCTGTTGATCAGCAGATTTGCAACCCCATAGAAAGCGTCCCCTATACCGACGAAGAAAATCTCCGTGGCATCATTAGGTCTGCCGTTCAATGGCCAGTAAGTCCATCGATCCCATGTATACAAGTTTTGTGTCCTCAGCTTACTCAATGTAATTATCCCACAAGTACCCTGCCAATTCCTCGGTGGCAGTAGGACGGTTGTCGTCTTCATCCTCGTATTTTCCAGACCACTTCGACTTAGAAAAAAGTAACGATTAATGATAAGAGCTACACCCGATTCACTTTTCAAGTAGTACTTACAGGTTCCGTCGTCACATGTTTCGGGATGTTGACATCAATGACAGCGTAGCCTTTACCAATGGCCCACTCAATGTAGTCCTTTCCGACATCAGCCTTGCCCCTGTTAGCGTGAATCGCCTCGGGGAATAGAGATTTACATACCAGCCAGCAGTTGTGAGCTTCTAGTTTGTTGGTGAACGGATGGGGCAAGCCCATTATCTCTGGGCTATATGTCCATCAGCTAAATCATGCTATCAATGATAAAGAGGCACAACACTAACGGGTCATGGAAAAAGACGATCAAAGGTACAGCTTTGTAGTAATTGGGGCTGTGAAGCGAGTCAGCAAGAGATCGCACGCCACCTATCCCTCGAACATTTACCTTGCCAGAACTTGGTTCTCAAATGATTTGGAGATCGCACTGCGGTATATGTACAGCGACGTGAGTTTGTAATTATCGTACAGATGCTTGGATTGGTAAGCACGAATGACATCTAGCAAAGGTCAGTCAACTTCTCACATACATGCTACCTTCTTTTGACTCACCGTGCATTCTATCAGTCCAAAGACCTTCCTCTAGCGGCCCTTTCGGATACATGCATCTCCAATACTGAGACTGAATCATCATGACACGCCTGACGGTCTGGATGGCCATGGCTGATGGGGAAGTAGAAATGAGACGGTCAGGCGGCTCTCCCATTAGTGTTTTTGTGACCGCGAGAGCAGATTTCGATATCGATCTGAAATTGTAGCCGCCCTACAAGCACCGCTTGTGTCAGATTTGAAATCCAGCCTGCCTCAACAGCGAAGGTTATCAAACCTCCAAGCAAACAGCGACTTTGCCATTGGCAAGTGTCATGAGCATATGCGTCATATGAGCATAGCAAGGCGGCGTGACAAAACAGCCTCCGAGCTCGTCACCGGCTGCAGCGTCAAAGCCAGACGCAACTGTGTAAGGTTAGGAATACTGTAGAGCTCCATTCTACAGACAATTTCTTACCAATGACTAGGTCAGGATTAAACTCATGGGCGATAGGCATGATGACCTGTTGGAAGGCATAGATGTAATCACCATCGCCCATGCCCTGTGTAGGCCATGGTATGTTGATGTTTCTATACGGGAATCAGCAACAACCCGATCACTCGGAGTCGTAAGCACGTACTTTCCCTCGCCAGCACCATCACCGCAATGGTCCCAGTTGCCCTCATCTCCGCCCGGATAGAATTTACCGTCTGAATAGACGTGGAGGGAGATGTACAAGACATTTGGATCGTCGTAGAACGCTTTCTGAATGCCATTGCCTGTGAGAAATGAGCATTAATAGGCTGCTCGTGGGCGAGAGAATCTCAGAGGACAATATTTACCATGATGCACATCCCTGACCAGATTATTAGTTTCCATCAAACGCAGCAGAGGCATTTAGACATACCAATCAACAATCAAGATTTTTCTGCAGCTTTCTCCGAGTTGCCTCTGGCAGACTCGTGCTGCCACAGAGACATTATTGAACAAGCAAAATCCCATGGTTTTGTCATGCTCTGCGTGATGTCCAGGCGGCCGAATCACCGCAATTGCGTTCCTGACTTTCCGAGTAGCAACAGCCATGCATGTTTCAATAGCGCCTCCCACTGAAAGAATGGAAGAAGCGAAAGTCAACTTGTTGAAATAGATCGAGTCACGCGTGTGCTCCAACTTCACAAGTTCTTCGTCAGACATGTCTGTCACCGAGGTCAGTCAAAACACATCGGCGCGAGTTTCACTTTCCACAAAACAAGAGAAAAAAAATATACCTTTGGTGCTCTCGACAAAAAGATAATGCTCGGGCGTATGGACCAGGCAGATCTCCTCTTCCGTGGCATTGCGCGCCTCAATTTTCTTCAGTGGCCGTGGGACCAGCGGGCTGGACGAATCTTCACTTTCAACAAGGCCTGCTCTGCATAGTTCCTTGTGGATGTAGTAAATTCTTCTAGGGTCCTCAGGGTGCACGTCTGTGGTTGGCCGCACTTCGCAATGATACCGCATGCGGTGATCATAGCAAAGCCCCGTTGGCAGGGAAGCTAGAGGAAGGCCTGAACGAGCTGTTGCTCCATCCTCATCAGACCAGTCTGAGTTCTGCTCGACGAGACTGTCTCGCTTGAGCATGCTCTCGACTGTAGACTCGCCGGACTCGATGGACTTGGCCACGCCTTTTGTGGGTGAGCCACCTCTGCTGTTTGAGACTGAAGTGGATTCGTGTGCTAGCGGACTCTCCACGCGTGGAGGCAACGCCACTGTCAATGACGGCCCGAGTAAAGATGGAGCAAGTGAAGGATCACTGCCTCCATTCATGTGAGCGGCCGGAGGGGCTGGCTTGCTGAGACCATCACTCGGAAGAGGGTGAGCATGCACGGGGGTGAAATTGTGGGAGCCCGCCTCCCCCATCACTGTATCCTCGTCCTCCTCCATGTTCATCGAATAGTCTCAAAACAGAATGCCTCTTTGTCCGCTATAGGTTCTGAGACTTAACACCTCATGACCGAATCCGTGCTCTTAATGAGGAATTTTCCTCAGAAAATTTTCTAGCCCGAGCAAGCAGAGCACGAACAGAAGATGAGAAGAAAGAAAGAAAGAAAGAGGAAAAGTGAAATCAATAGAATGACAAGGGGGGTATCTCAAGATATGGAATTCGAACAAGAAAGGTGAGAAGTGACAAAGTTGTGAGCAGACGAGAGATCGAATTCGCCCTCCAAGTTGAGTAAGGCGGCCAACGAAACAACTTGGCACTGAATCAGATCTTCAATTTCCCAACACCCACGAACAATGGCCGTTTGCACAGCTGTCACTGTGGCGCGTACGCGTACATCGGCCTAGACAGTCTGTTTGAGATGAAGGAGTGGTCAATGTATCTCAACAGCGCAAGGTCACCTAGCTTCCAATTCCACGTGACTACACAGCAGCAGTGTGGAGATACGACGCATGCAAAAATTGGGGGAAATATAGCTGGGAAATACTGAACAAGATCCAACTCCGCAACAAGCGTGTCCGCGAGGATTCTTTAAACATGTATGGATGTTGTAGAGGTGAAACAAGGGAAAGATTGGTTGCGCTGTTCGATCCCTTTGGGCGAGCTCCGAGCTTTCGCCGCGCTACGCAGGAGCCTATCAAAAGCTTCTGTGTGGCTTAGTCACGATATAACTTAAAAGATGAGCTCAAACAACCACGGCTGAGCCTCGGTGCAATACATTGCAGTGGAACAGAAATATCACGATCCTTGACAGTTAAACCATTTGCCAAATTGACCGAAGATGCGGCGGTGTATCTACTAATTAGAAGCGTTGCTACACAGCGCACTGGGAAACATTGGGAAGACGAAAGGAAAAGATAGCAATATTTGAACTAAATCTTATCATTTCATTAAGTACGTTAGAATAAAATTTATGATACGAGCTCTCCCAGAATTTTCGTCACAATATCCCAGAGAACGCTCAACATGGACACCCACCTCAGCTCACTTATGCGACCCCAGAGACCAACTGCAAGCTCTTGGGAATCGGTCTGAGAGGGAGTCAGGGGCTGGGCGTTGGAGAATTCTCGCACTTAAAAGGAGACTTTTTGTCGTGGACCTCCGTCCTGATTCCTACTGAGCATCGACCTGGGCAATGTAGGCTACAAGAATTGGTTAGTACATGCTGGGCTCAAACCAGCGGAGTTGCCAGCACTTACCGATGAGGTCAACGACACGGCGGGAGTAACCCCACTCGTTGTCATACCAGGAGATAAGCTTGATGAAGTTCGAGTTGAGGGCGATACCAGCCTTGGCATCGAAGATGGAAGAGCGCTCGTCACCGTTAAGGTCGGTGGAGACAACATCGTCCTCAGTGTATCCGAGGATGCCTACAGAATCATATTAGCCATCAATCACAAACTCCATCACTAGCGGTAGTCAGAAGCTCCTTCATACCCTTGAGCTCGTTCTCGGAGGCCTTCTTGATAACGGCCTTGATCTCGTCATAGGTTGTCGCCTTCTCGATGCGGCAGGTCAAGTCGACAACGGAGACGTTCGAGGTAGGCACACGCATGGACATACCGGTGAGCTTGCCGTTGAGGGAAGGAATGACCTTGCCGACAGCCTTGGCGGCACCGGTAGAGCTGGGGATGATGTTCTGGGCAGCGGTACGACCACCTCTCCAGTCCTTGTTGGAAGGAGCATCGACGACCTTCTGGGTGGCAGTGTAAGAGTGGACGGTGGTCATGAGACCCTCGATGATGGTGAAGTTGTCGTGGATAACCTTGGCAAGAGGAGCAAGGCAGTTGGTGGTGCAAGAGGCGTTGGAGAGGACGTCAATGTCCTTCTTGTACTCGGTATTGTTGACACCCATGACGAACATGGGGGCGTCAGCAGAAGGAGCGGAGATGATGACCTTCTTGGCACCACCCTTCAAGTGAGCGGAGGCCCTCTCCTTGGTGGTGAAGACACCAGTAGACTCGACAATGTACTCAGCGCCGGCCTTGGACCAGGGGATCTGAGCAGGGTCCTTCTCGGCGTAGAAGAGGATCTTCTTGCCGCAGACGATCAGGCCATCGTCGGCAACCTGTACATCACCCTTGAACTGGCCGTGAGTGCTGTCGTACTTGAGCATGTAGGCCTAGTGGATCGAATCGTCCTCTGGTCAGCTCTGCGTTGCTACATGGTCTTCCCATTGCCGCAGCTTTGCAGAAACGGGCGAAAGAGAAGAAACGTGATGGACATACAGCATAGTGGACCTCAATGAAGGGGTCGTTGACGGCAACAATGTCAACCCCGCCGTGGGCAATGCTATTTTTTGAGAAATTGTCAACTGGTGTTTTGGCAACGGACAACGCCCCCGAGGCGGAGGGCACCACTTACGCGTTACGGAAGACCTGTACTTTGTTAGTTCAGCTGAGAATGCAAGACGTGTGATCGCGAAGACTCACAATTCTTCCAATACGACCGAAGCCGTTGATTCCAACCTGTTATCGATGAGTTGAGTATGGCTGACCGCAATCCAGGTAAATCTTTGGTGATGCTATCGTACCTTGGGAATAACCATCTTTGCGTTTCTGGCGGGGTAGCTGTTAGCTCAGTTCCGTGGTGACAGAAAAGAAAATGATTGTATGTGCTCGGTCGCTGAGAGCAGGAGCAATACTTACATCTGAAGTCGAGTGAATAAATAATGTATTCGATCAGCAAGACGAGAAAGGAAGACAGGTGTTTGGGAAGACGAGAGAGAAGAGAAGAATTTGGGACTGAGCAGCGGGGGAGGGGAATAGAAAAAGGGCGGCAAGTGGATTGATGATTACTGACGCAACGGACAGATCACCCTACGATTCTACTACACCATACTACGACTCAGTTTCTACCACGACTGCTGCTGCTACGCTCTACTATGCACACCGGACGGACAGACGGGGCAAAGCTACCACAGACCCAGGCCTGGAGCTCGTTTTAGCCATGAGCAAATGCTCTGTTCCGAGCAGCAGCTGGGGAGCTGGCAGCAGTCTTTTCCGGTTTCATACACCGGGCAAAGCAGGAAGACTCACGATATTTGCAGAACCGCCTGCCCCTCGGTACCTGCCGGGGTGGCCAATGAGCGTGTTTGTTGCTCTGACATGTCGGGAACTGACTCCTTTGATCTCGAGAATCTTTTGCCAAAGCATCGGGTGTTGTGTTCGATTCTCATGATGATTACCTAGGTCCTAGGCTAACCGCTCAGCTTGTCTTCCGTATCTTTCCTCGCAGTGTGTGTGTGTGGAAGCTGAGAAAGGGCGGATTGTGGGAGAAAATTGTATGATGCAATTGACCCCCGTTTGGGGCCAGAGGCGGAAATTTCTACCAGCAACATTTATTCTTGCAAACAACACCCCGCCATCCCCTGATAGATACATACATCATCGTCATACCGCGTCGCACTAAACGACCACTACGGTGTACGAGGCAGCGCTGTTGTGTTGTTGAGGGGCAATCCGAGCTTTCCGCTTATGGCCTGTCGATTCGGAATGTAACAATGTTGATCCGGTGCGCCTCCTTACTGGGCGGTAAAGTAATCCTCCAGAAAGACTCACCAGCCACTATCATTATTGTGACAAAGCTTTTGTTGGGCTGTCGATGATGACTACACCGTCTGTGGTAACTAAGTTACTATTATTGTTATCTGATTCATTGCGATTCCAAGGTTGAATTACAATGATTCCATAAAGCTGCCTAATTCGTATTCAACCGCTTGTCAACCCTATTGAATGTGCTCATTCAAGGGCGTGTCAGTCAATGTCATCTCATTTGTGGTCGACTTTTGATGGACTTGTATGGAGTACTTCGTACACTTGGGTGACGCCGAATTTTCTGAAACGGGATAGCATTCCTATTTGGGTGAAGCGCTCCCCTTGCCGCCCTTGCTTGCTGTTTGATCGTTGCACTGTTCTCTGTTATTCTCTTTCACTCTTTCATCGTCATAAGAAGATTTGACGAGACTTTTTTGCTAATAATTCTTGATCTCATCTGTTACTGCACCACCCCCGTTTTTATCCTCCCATGGCGTATGGACTTCTTGGATTTCCTACCATTCTTGAATGGATGCAGCTGGCGAACGTCCTGTGGGAGCCAGTCGCTCCTTTGCTTGGTACTGCTAACGGCAATGTGGTTTAAGGTGTTTCAGCGAACGATAGATTGAATGGTTGGTATTTACCGAGAGCTTTGAGGGCTGAGTCTGCCTGTGCACTTTCCACTGCCAGCTGAACCCCGTCTTGTGACGCTTTTCGCCTTGACCAATTTTATGGTTGACATGGACCTTGGCCCGGAACGCAGAGATGCTCGAGATGACTCGTTTTAGAGAAGCGGACGGGGCCACCGGAATTGCCAGTTCGCTGCGATCGGAGACATCATGACACGGTGAAGAGTGAGAGCTTCTAATAATGAATGCAATCTTTCATTGACGTGTGATGATACAGCCTCGCAGAGACACCGGGTTTATGGCCGCTCCATTAAGCTGTCGCATAGACAGATGTGGCCTTGGAAAGCTCAGAGTTTTTGATTTGACTGAGGCAGGAAGAGAAACAAGAGAGCGCAATAAGAACATGTACTCGACGGCCTGCTGGATCTTTCTATCGAGCCCACTTGCTATCGAACTTGATCAGATGTGAGGCCCCATCAAGCTTCATATACATAACTGAAAGCACGCAAGCCCAACGATACTGCGCACATGATGCATAAAGTTGATATCTACTTCCTTCTTATCACGCTAAATGAAGGCGCCAGGGTCGCGCCATATACAGGCCTCAGCCTTGGATTTTTACACGCAGACGCTACTATAAATACAGACTTGTTGGAAGCCAGCCTCCCGTCGATGATCCTACCATGGCACTATATAATTATTTACTATGGCGTGGTGTTACTCTGTACTGCTCCATACGTTTAGCGCCTTTTCTTACTAGCGTCCCGCCATGACTTTTGTGCCACACTCTTTTGTCCCTGGTTCATTTCATTTGTAAGACAATATGACGGCGATCTTGGACTCGGCTCTCATCCGAGTCATAATTTTATGCTGACATAGAAGATTTGTCACCGGCTACAGCAAGGTCGCTGGCTCAATGGCAAAATACATGGGACGAGCACCTAGTTGACGACGTACGTTTCTAATCTTATCGTAGAAGGCGAGCAAGATCGCAGACGTCCTTTTCGTTCCGCTTTCAAACGCCGCTGATTCCTCTCTTCAGCTATACAGAACGGCAGTCCTGGGTATCAAAGGGAGCCAACGGCAGTGATTCTATTCCACAGATACCAGAGTACGTTCCTATTTTATGTTAATACAACCAGCAGAAATATGTCCTCTTGCCCGAGATGATTGTAGAGGACCAGCCATGCGTCCAGGAAACAGAATCGTCGAATATCCCTAACCATGGTTGCCCGGTCGTCCACAGCCATCTCTGAATATCATCGTAGCAAGCCAACCCCCATCGTCCGATACACAGCTTCTTTTTCGGAAGCCCTCGTTTACTCCTCCTTGACACCACCCCGATAGTTCTTCTCCGCAGCCTCAACAGAGGCCTTGTCGCTCTTGACCTGGCCCTGGCCCATGAAGCCGGCAGAGGTCTTGAAGGGACGCGCAAGGTCACCAGTTGCGGGCTTGCCAAGGAGGTGGATCTTGACTTCGTTGGACTCGAGAGCGCTCTTGAGAGGGATGATGGACTGGATCACGAGGGGATTGGTGTACTTGAAATACAGGTGCATCACGGCCATCATACCCAGACCCATCAGCTGGCCCTTGATCAGCTGGCGGACCTGCTGCAGGTCGTACTCCATGATGGTCGTGGTGACGGGCCGGGGTTCCTCGCCGCTTCCCATTGGCGCGGGCTCGACATACTTGAGCGTGGTCATGTCTGGGGAATCCAGTGGTTAGCAGGCATTCTGAGCTCCGTGTGCGAGGAGAACCGTACCCTTCTTTTTATTGATCCGGGCCTGAACATAGAGATAGATACCCAGGATGATCACGTTGGTCGCAAGATAGATGCCACGCACTATGAGCAGGGTGTTCGGGTCGTCAAAGGGAATCTTCTTGGACACCTGCATCATCACAATGATGATGGCAAGGTTGGTACTGTAGAATTGAAGTATCGAGTCAGCCACGGTCAAAGTGCGGTGGATGCATTGGAATTGCAATGGCTGATACACATTGCCTCAAGCTGATCGGGCTGGAGAGAGTGGGAAAGGACATACACTTGAGAGGAAACCATTTTGAAGACTTATGTGAGCACCCGTTCGAACAAGAGGACAACCCGAGGAACAAAGATAGAGATTGTGGGGAGCAACAAGGAGGCGCACACTGACAATCGATTACTGTACGAGTCTCCCCTCGGGGAAGAGTAAACTTGTCCCTAATGGCATGTCACGTGGATGGGACAACTCCATGTGGCTAGCCTTCTATGGCAGAGCACGCGACTAGAAAGGCGGTGATAAATACTGCCCCAGGCATTACTGTTCGTAGGTGCAGTCATGTGACTGTGATGCAAGCTACCGTACAGTGACTGCATCCCAACATCAAGCTGCAAGAGACAACAATCCTCTCCCAAACATTGATATTGGTGTTGTTGAAGAACATCAATTCATTACAATGTTACATGAACTTTCCGATGGCTTTTGCTATATACAAGACAACTTTACTGCCACTGAGATGACTCGCAATATACATATCAGGTTGGAACTCTGGACGAGGACTCGAAAGCGCAACTGGCCTGGGCCAAAGAAGAGTTACTCCAGCGCTCCTCCTGATGACTTCTGGCCTTTGCTTTCTTGACTGACTGACTATTACATGACCCAGCTCACAAGCTCAGTATAGACATGGCTTTTCTTCTTATTTCGGGCATCTTCTCTGCTCTGGCAGGCCGCCTCGACAGTGATGACGGGACTCGTTGAGCTGCCACCCCGATCGGGACTAGCGCCATTTCCATGCCCGAAGCCCCCGTCTTTAGCGACCAGGATGGCTCTGACATTTCTGACTTCTTCATCCATCAACAACGCGCGTGCCTGCGGCATTTCGGATCACTCCAACATCAACTTTTCGCGCCATATCGCTTCACAACCTCGTTCAACGCGACATTTCCATCACTGCGACCTCGGATATCATCGATTTTCACAATGCCTGGCGGAAAGGGAAAGTCTATCGGCGGAAAGGGTGGCCCGAAGGATGCTGCGGGGAAAACTCAGAAGTCTCACAGCGCAAAGGCTGGTCTACAGGTCAGTATTGAGGGTTTTTTTTTCTTTCCTTCATCTTCTTATTCGAGTCTCATCCTGCTCTTTGCTGCTACGGATTGCTGCCAGCAACACGTGCGATGCTCATCAGATGAATGCGATTTTCTATCTGATTTTTTTGGTCGCGTTGCTGCAAGTGATTCGGTCGCAAAGACTCATTGCGAGCGCTTGAGTTCATAAGCCCTTGCCAGAGGTGGCGCTGTTATCAGCGCTATCTTTTGATCGACTCTCTTGTGCAGGACATGAGTTGGATTTTCCACTGCTCGGTTGATCTGACGCTAACGTGTCTTCCCTACAGTTCCCCTGTGGTCGTGTCAAGCGTTTCTTGAAGAACAACACCCAGAATAAGATGCGCGTAGGAGCCAAAGGTAAGGCGCCCTTTTCTCTCTTTCCCTGCGCGACAATATTCCCTTGGTCTTGTGGGCGCATGGCCCTTTTTCTTTTGGTTACATAAAAGCACACTGCTCACTGTTGATTTCACAGCTGCGGTCTACGTTACTGCCGTTTTGGAATACCTGACTGCCGAAGTTCTCGAGCTTGCCGGTAACGCCGCCAAGGATCTCAAGGTCAAGCGTATCACTCCTCGCCACCTGCAGCTCGCCATTCGTGGTGATGAAGAGTTGGACACTCTCATCCGTGCGACCATCGCCTTTGGTGGTGTCCTTCCCCGCATCAACCGTGCCTTGCTGCTCAAGGTAGAGCAAAAGAAGAAGAGCAAGGCTGAGGCTTAAATCACCAACGCACCCGACGAATATGGCTTCTAAGATGGATGATATAATCAAAAGCACAAGGATCCTCTGGGATGTGCGCTACAGCGACCTTTCAAAGTGGGCTGCGGACGGGGATCCACCCAGGCCGCAGTATCGCATGCCTCGCCACCAACGAAGCTGAGCGCCGCCACAAATCATCCATCGGCCCTATGTTTCCTTTCTTCGGGCGCAATCACCAAATACCTTGGCGGTGCTGTTTGACGTATTTCTCGATATTGTATTCTCCGGTTGCTGTTTTCGTTTATTTTTCTGCTGTTCTTGATGTCTGTTCAAATGGTCTGACAGGGCGCTGCAACGGGAAGGTTGATTATCTGGTAGTGGGAACAAATGTTTTTCTCTCAAACAATTCGACTGTTCGTTCTTAGTTGATGCCAATGGTGTTGTGAGTCATGGCTTTCCTCCTGTCCTTGAGAATGTAACCAGTAAGTTCATTTCCACATGTACTCCAAGAATTACACATCATACTTGATTAACGTAATCGATCACCGAGCGGGCCACATCACCGAGCGGGCCACGAACCAACG
>JSYV01000605.1:0-12198 GCA_000787455.1 Evansstolkia leycettana | reverse complement strand
ATGGTCACGTGATGCCAAGGTACTTTGTGCCTGTGATTCTTGTACTTCGCCAATCCATTCCTGTTCTTGATGTTCTGCCTTTCGAGTCCGCTTTTCCGTAAGATAAATGTGCAGGGGTCTGTAACATCTCTGTTCTGGCAATGATCTACGCCAAGGAAATCTATGGCCCTGAGACATCCTCACATTCTCCTCGTTCAAGATTCTAGCCAAAAAAAAACAGTCGAACATTCTAGATGACGTCTGCACCCGCATCAGCGATCTCAAAGCCCTATTCCGCGAGAACGGCCCCTCCTCCGTATTTCTCCTTCAGCCTCTGAACAGCAATCTGGCCCAAAATCTCAATTGTACCCCCGTGCAAGATCTCAAGAGTGCTGACTTCCACCTCAAGTCTCCGACGTAACCAGTTCCTGATCTCGATTGTGACAAGAGAATCAACACCCAGGGTCATCAGAGCCTTGGACACGTCGAGCTCCTCCACAGGCTGGAGCATGAAGCTGTAGATGTTGACGCCGATCTCGTGCGTCAGGAACGACAGGGTCTCTGTTTTGTCCAGCAAGGACGGGTTGGATCGGACCTCGTTCATGAAGGCGGCTAGTCTGTCTTCCTCGCCTCCACCTGTTCCACCGGCGCCGTCCTGGCGGCGGGAGGCTTCGATGTTGCGGTAGATGTCGACGCGGCGGTCGCGCTTCCAGAGCACGCGGTTGCTGGGGTCGTCCATTGGTTTTGTGGCGCGAATCCCCAGCGCCAATTGACTTACGCTTGTGAAACCTGCGCCACCGGGACTTGTGGTCGAGCTCCCGGGTGCCTGAAACTGTTGGCGGATCGACAGGTGGAGAGCTTCGAAGAGGTCTCCTTCGGAAAGGAATGGCATGCCTGCGGTTCTGAAGTAGTCCTCAACGCTTCGGTTCTGGCTCACGTACCCGACGTCGGCCATGGCGCCGATATTCAAGATCGAGGCCGGCAGTCCGTGAGCATGGCGGTACTGGACGAAAGCATCTTGGAATGTATTGGCTGCGGCATAGTTTGCCTGGTGAGCGATGCCAAACGACCCCGATATGGACCCAAATATCACGAAGAAGTCGAGCCGTGTGTGTAGGAGTGCCTCGTGAAGGTTCCAAGTCCCGTCGACTTTCGGCTTGATGGCGGTGTTCCATTCGTCATGAGACATATTCAGGAACGGGCGATCGTTCAGGACCATTGCCATTTGCAAAACGCCAGCAATGGGCCGTGTTGCTTCCCGCACAACTTTCTGGACATCCTCGAGGCTGGCTACATCCCCTTTAATGGCTTGAACAGAGCACCCTTGGCTTTCGAGTTCGCGGAAAAATTGCCCATGGTCTTCGTAATCGCCGGCCGTCCGGGATAGATAAATCAAATGACGGGCGCCATGTTCGACCATGTAAGTTGAGATAGACCGGCCCAGCCCTCCTAGGCCGCCGACAAGGAGATATGCAGCATCTCCACGAAGTTGCAACTCAGGTTTGATCGGAATCACTGATAGATCCTCACATGTTTGGGGAATTCTCACAACGAACTTCCCCATGTGCTCACCTTTTCGCAAAGTCGTGGAAGCATTCTCAATCTCGTAACCATCAAAGACACGAATCGGGGTGATAGGCTTGATATGCCCCTGGTTGTACAGAGAGATTGTCTCGTAGAGGAGTCTAGTTCATGTCAGAAAAGCAGAGCAAGGAACCCTTTGGGATCAAGTTTCATACTCTTGGTACAGGTCCTGGAGAGTGGTCATATCGACACCCACAAAGCTCCTATTGCCCTCAAATAGGTCCATATCTAGTTGAGCGCGACCGATGAGGTCCCGCTTTCCTAGTTCAATCATCTAGAAGATTGTCAACCAGTGCTCTCCATGGTTTCTGCCATACGTGGGCTACCCTACCTTTCCTCGGAGGGCAACGCATTTCCATGATGCGTGAAGCAATTCCCCGGACAGCGAATTCAGAACGACGTCAACGCCACGTTTCTTAGTCTCCCTCATCAAAGCAGGCAAGAAAGAGACGTCGTGGGAATTGAATATGTGACTGCGAGGAATGTTGAATGCGGTGGTCAGATGTTCGACTTTATCGTCGTTGCCGACAGTGCAGTAGACCTATGTGAGTCAGCCCTCGTTCCTTGAAGTTATTGATTGACTTGCCTCAGCCCCGATCATCTGACATAGTTGGATCGCGGCCATACCAATGCCACCGCAAGCAGAATGAATCAAAATAGTTTGCCCTCTCTGGAGATTCGCTACCTTGATGAGGCAGTAGATGACCGTGGAGTAGACCAGCGGCATTGTGGCTGCCTCTTCGAAGCTCAAGTTGTCAGGGATTCGTACTACTTGATCAGCAGATATTGTAGTGCTTGTCGAGAAGCAATTTCGACCAAGCACCACCACTCGATCCCCAACCTTGACCGTTTGAACATCAGATCCGACGGCGGTAACTGTCCCAGAGCCCTCCAGTCCCAGTACGGCGTTGCATTCGCCCACAGTTACAAGAGCGTCCTGGTAAAGTTATCAGCGATGTGGTCAATTATGCCGGGATGATTCATACCTTCAGGGAAACTCCCGCGTAAGCAAGACTAACAGCCACTTGGTCTCGGCCAAGCGGGCTTGGGGAGTATGGAACCCAAGTGAACGCCTTCGACGCCCCCATTCGTCTTATCTCCAGTCTCAGAGGTTGCCCGGAAGTGTCATGGGATGCTGCAAGCTCTTTTGTAACTTCCGTCCAGTGATACCTGCCGACATGAACGACGTGATCTTTCAATACAAACTCGTGGTCAGGATTGACGGATGAGGCGGTGTCCTGGAATTTTTCAAACACCTTTACAATCGTCTCGCTAGCTCCAGCGTCCAGTTTGTCAATCTCCAGTGTCGCTAGAGGAATAGCAAGCTCCGATCGGATGCTTCTGGTGAGGCCCAAGGTGAGACCGTACTTTGGGTTCTCTGGTTCGACCTGGGCGGATCCCATCACCCAGAGCAATCGGGCTGAACTAAGATCACTAAGGACCTGCTGGAAAGAGGCAAACTCCTCAGAAGAAATCCTGTCCATCAACGGAGCATCCACTTCGAGGAGGGAGATAATGTCCTGGAAAGGAGGAATTCGGTCTCCTAAGAAGCACCTGTCAATGTGATAGCCCCGGTTACTGAGCGTCCGCTCCATGAGCTTTACAGAATCCGAATCAATCTGGGTTTGGCTGATCAGAAGGGTAACTCCGCGGAAATCTGGAACGGATTGTGCAGGCCTGGCAATCATATTGACTCCAATATGGGCCTCCAGATTCGGATCATCATGGACGACACATTCGATACCAGAGAAGCCTGCTTCGCGAAGCTCACGATCCCACCTCTCGGTCGATACTATCGGTTCGCTGTGACGACCATCAGCTCCTCCAAGCCACCAACCCGGCAGAGGACCCATGATGAGATTGATCATCTTTGCAGCGGAAGGTGTGAGCTCTTGGAGGAAAAACCTTCCCCGAGGATGGAGCAACTTGCGGACATTCTTCAGAGTGACGCTGAGGAAATCAGTAGCATGAATCACGTTTGAGGCAATAATCAGATCGTAAGTTCCTGCCTCAAATCCTTGCTCTAAGGGATCTTTGCTGATATCCAACGTCTTAAATTCGAGTCCAGTATATTGGGCGAACCTCTCTCTTGCGGTAGAGAAGAACCCAGATGAGATGTCGGTGAAACTGTGAGCTATGAGCCAACGCCCCGAAATGGTTTTGAGTTAGACTTACGTGTAGTTTGCATACATAGGCTCTCCATTGATGGAAGTGAGAGCTTGCAAGGCCACGAGAGTCGTTCCTCCAGTTCCGGCCCCGATTTCCAAGACACGCATGGTGGGATTTGTATGACCGGCTGTTATGAAAAATTCCGAGGAATCGATCCTATCACCCGTGATGGCGTACATATTCGTCAAGCCGTTGTCTCGCAAGTAGACATCAAGGATCTCGGTGTCTCCTTTAAATACTCCGACACAATTGTCGAGCAGTCGGGTGATGAGCTCTGCGACATGAACAAATTCGGAATTCTTGAGTTCTCCTTGCAACTTGTGAATCAGCGCCAAACGATCTTCAACTCCAAGTTTGACAAGCTCGCTACTGTCAGGCACGATTCTATTGTTTCCGCTCCGCGCTTCTTCAACGTGAGCATCGATCCAGCGGCTGAATTTCTCAAAGTGTCCAGAGCAGTATCCACAGTCTTTGATCCTCCGCTGGATCTCGACGGTGCAAAGAAGACCATACGTCTCCACAATCCTGATTGCTTCCGGATCTTTCACGTGAGAAATCATCAGATTGTCGAGAGGGATGAAATCCAGGTCTGGCCTCCAGCTCAATCGAGCTGCAGCTATTCTATCATCTCTCTCAACGTCGAGCTGATGTTCAAAAGCTGAAAGCTTACACCCTTGAATGGATAGGAGGACCTGGTTGTTCCCGACGGCGATCATGTCGCCTTGGACGTCACCAATGTTCCAGGTATGATCAGCTATCGCCTTCGCTTGTATTGGTTCTTGAACTTGTGCGGGTTGGATATATAATTGCTCAATGCCGGTAGGCAGAAGAATTTGTTCAAAACGATGGGAAAGACCATCTGAAGAGGCCAATGCAAGAAGCTGAAGGCACTGATCGATGGTTGTTGGGTGGAGAGAATATGCTGAGCCTGTGAGCGGAGGAGGCTGCAGTGATGCGATGGCAGTTCTTTGACCTGGCATTGCGGACGGGCTCTGAATACCCCGGAAGGTTGGTCCATAATGGAGACCTACTTTACTGAAGGCAGCGTATGGTGAGTGAACCTTCCGGGGCAGCGGTACGAGACGAGGCACTTGAGATCCGGCCACCTGCTCATCCCTGCCGCCTCTGACATGGCCATCACAATGTTTCGTCCAGGTACTTCCATTATGAGAATAGATGGAGAATTGGTACCATTCCGAGTGCAAGGCTGTGGTCAATCGCAAGTGCTTGAGGGATGTAATTAACTCTGCAGTCTTTTCATTTAGGATCAAAGCAGTCTTGATGTTGAGATGGCGGATGCTGAAGTCGTCCACTTCCGTGAGCTGGCGAACTGCTTCGCCTATCATGGCAATGTATCCTGCGCAAGGAAAGACGACATCATCGAATACTTTGTGATCTTGAAGCCACGGTGCGTCTTTCAGGCGGAGCAAATTGCGCCATGTTGGCTCAACATCATTACCTTCAAGGATTCGAGATCCTAGCAGTTCATGAGGTGGGAAGCTTCGGGTTCTCCTGACACGGCCGTCAACATGCGACAAGGTAGTGAAAGGATAATCGAAATTTGAGATTTCAGGGGTAATGTGTGCCCAAGGGTGATGTGCGTAACTTACCATTCCTTAATCACCCTATTCTCTGTCCAGTGAGAGGCATCATGGCGCCACGGGTAACTTGGGACATCCGTCAGAGTGTGCGCCCCAGGCGTCAGTTGCTCGAGTTTGATGGGTACTGTTTGCAAGTACAGCTGACCTGACATTTCCAGAATGCTTTCAACTGCGTCCTTGCCGCGAACAAGGGTTGCGAGATATGTCAGACGTCCTTTGAACGCGGAAGTCTTGAATATTTGCCTCAGCGGTCCAGCTAAGGCGGAATGGGGTCCAATCTCCAAGAAGAGCTGGTCTGATTTCTGACTGTCAATCAATGCTTTGACAGCGGGGAAGAACTTGACTGGCGATTCCAAATTCTGTCTCCAATATCGTGCGTCGAATATTGTATCGGAAGCTTGCTTGCCGGTGACACTTGAGAAGAAAGGAATCATGGGAGCTTGTGCACTAAGAAGTGGCATTAGATGTTGCTCATAGGCAGAACCTAACTCGAGCATGTGGTGGGAATGATATGCCATGCCATCTGTCTTGAGCAGACGGATGAACAGTTGTTCATCGTCCAACTTCATTTGTTCAATCACGCTGTCCAGCACATCTTTATCCCCAGACAGAGTCACGCTGTTGGGACTATTATCGCAGGCAATTACAACGCCTTCCTCAAGGTACAGGGTAGCTTCCGCACGACCGATGGCGACAGCAGCCATGGCACCGCGTCGAGAGGAGCTGACAGCCACGCGGCCTCGATAGTAGGCGATAATGATCGCCTCGTCAGCTGTAATTGCGGCTGCCGCATATGCAGCAGCAATCTCACCGCTGGAGTGACCCACAACCGCCGAGGGCGAGACACCGAGTTTTCTCAAAAGATTGACCAAAGCAACTTGGATTGCCGTACAAAGTGGCTGGGCAAATTCTGCTTTATCCAGACGGCTGTCTGTCGCCGGTTTCAGTAATTCATCCAGTAAGTTCCACGATGGAGGATGTGGCAATTGTGCCAGAACGTTGCCAAAGTGAACCAGGTCATCTCTGAATGTCGGGAAATGTTCCACGAGTTCTTTCCCCATGGCCGGCCACTGTGCTCCTTGACCGGTGAATACAAAGTTGATATTGGGAGTTTGCTTGATCCTCTCCGAAATCGAAATGTCCCTGGCAGTGGAGGCTCCAGTGATGCAAAACGCCCGATGACCAAGATGATCCCGGCGACACGCCAGGGTGTATGCCAGGTCCTTGACCCGGTCTGGGTGGGACGCGGCGTAGTTTTGGATGTCTGCTGACCTCTTTTTGAGCGACTCTGCATTACTGGCTGAGAATACCAGCAGACGAGGTATGTGAGAGTCGGTTGCACCAGCTGTTGATCCCGTTTCCCGTTGAATGCCGTAGGATGCCGGAGACTCGATGATTGCGTGGGCATTTGCTCCGGTAATACCAAACGAATTGACACTAATCCGCTCTGGCCGGCCGGCCGGCCAAGGTACTGACTCCAATGGCACGACCAAGCGTGCTTCGGCGAACGGGATTTTGGGGTTGGGCGTGGAGAAGTTGACTTGGGGTGGAATGGTTCGATGTTCGAGTGTCATCACGGCTTTGATGATGCTGGTCAGCCCCGAAGCACCCTCTCCGTGGCCCACATTGGCTTTGACGCTTCCAATGTACGTGTCTTGATCTCGACCAAACACTTTGGCAATGGCTTGAAGTTCGAGCGGATCGCCGCTTGGAGTTCCCGTTCCATGTACTTCTACAAATGGAGTATCCGTGATGTTCGCTATCCCAGCGACTTCGTATGCTCGTCGGATCAGTCGTTCGTGAGCTTCGGGACGTGGTGCGCTGATACCTGCACTTCTTCCGTCGCAGTTCACCGCGGTAGATCGAATCACGGCTCGGATAGGGTCTTGGTCTCGCACAGCGTCACTGAGCTTCTTTATCAATATGGCATTGATGGCTTCGCCACGACCGTAGCCATCGGCTGAAGCATCAAAGGTACGACATTGGCCCGTTGGCGACAGAACACCAGCCTCTGTCTGAGCAATCGTCTGAGTTGGGGTGATTATGAGATTCGTTCCAGCAACAATTGCTGCGTCGCAATCGCCATTGAGAAGAGATTGGCAGGCCTACAACTGGTTTTAACCAAATGGAGACTTATCATGTTGCGATCACCACATACCTGATGAAGACAGATCATGGAGGACGCACACGCAGCTTTGATAGTCATACTGGGAAATTGTTAGTTGCTCCAATAGCCAGCTTCACATTGGACGACAAGCTTCACCTTGGACCCTGTAGATCGTACTCATATGAAACTCGGTTTGATATCGCAAAATCCCCACTACCCGACACATTAAGCATACCTCCGGTCTGCTGCGGATCTTTTGCCAAAAAGTCAAGCCAGTCCTGAGATGTTCAGCTGCTGCAGATGACAGAGGGATAGACTTGTCCTTACATCGCCCCACGTCCCCACGAAGACGCCCGTGTTGGTTCCTCGCCAGCCTTTCTGGCCTCCATTTTCCATGCATTCCCAAACAACTTCCAGTAACATGCGTTGTTGGGGATCCAGTTTCTCTACTTCCGCTTTGCTCATGGTGAAGAAAGAGGTATCGAGAAGATCCAACCCATCGGACTCATCTAGAAAATGACCCTGCTGTACCCCGACACTCCCGGCCCTTTTCGACGCACAATAGAAACCATTGGAGTTGTATCTACTTGGTGGAATTGGACCTCTGGTTTCTTTCTTGTTGACCAGCAACTGCCACAGAGATTCGGGTGAATGAATCCTGCCAGGTAACCTCAAGGCCATGCCCACGATCGCGATTGGTTCTGGAGCAGGGGCGCTGTGGCCGTGAGCATATCCGTTCAGGCTCCTCATGGCGATGGTCATAGAGCACAGCTAACTCTTCAATTCCAGCTGGAAATCGGGTACTGAACTGGCTTGCTATCATGGACAGAGGAGGAGCAAATCACCACTGCTTTTGGTGAAATGCAAGCAATGCTGGGCTAGGGAACGCGGCATATGCTGTTCATATAGAATCAATCTCAGTGCCCGATTCCATTTTGGGAATCACAGGACGTCCTACCTCAGCAAACCGTCTGTCTCATTATCTTCAATCATTGAAGGCAACCCTGCCGCGACGTTGACTGTACAGGTTAATTACAGGATTGGAAAGTTACGGTAACCGCTAGTTTCATACAGGTATTTACGGCGTGATGATGTGTCGGAAGCGTCGGCGCTTGTCCCCCATCTTTTCAGTATCCAACGGAGTATATTCAACAGCACGGAGAGCGCAATCAAATGCAACTAGATCCTTCGGCTTAACCAATCTATACGAATATGCCGCATGGTCGTTCCCGCCCCCATCCTTCAATTCCAGCGGCATCAATGCAGTGTCCACCGCGGGTTTTTCGGGCCGGGATCCTGGTATATGACAATGATGAGCCTGCCAGCATCATTGGAAACACGTCTCTGCTCCTGGATTATATGATATACCACGGTTGATGCTTTACTACTTACAAGGATTTAGGCTAAATCTGTACCAGCAACTACAGGTATGACAGTTCGAACCTCCCAGTGTGATTGTCAACACGGTCTCCGCGCCAGAAATGGGCACAAAGTGCTTTTGGCGGAATATCGGAAATTCTGAAGACAGCAAAAGGATTGATTCCTTGCAGTGGCTCCTCCCTGCTTCACGGTCAACAGTTGCTGTGCGGGCTCTGCTCACAGTCAGTACCCCAATTTATCAGCCGTCAGCTTTCCAGCTATAACACAAGGCGAGAACATATAGTGGACATTTGGTGGTCAAACGATACTGAATATACAGCATCGTCGCTCCCGAGCATCCTCGAGCTGATCACGATCACCATTTTGACAGCCAGCCTCGATCTCAAGAACCCGGAAAGCAGTCCGTTCAGCAGTCATCCAACGTGACAACTTCGTCATAAGCAGATCGATCTAGTCGACGACAACTAACATGGTATTCCCACAGGTCCTCACGCTCATATTCTCCGCAGTCTTTGCCGGGGCATCTTACTTGATTTACCTCGTGCTTTATCGTCTCTTCTTCCATCCCCTCCGCCACTTTCCAGGTCCCAAGCTCGCTGCAGCGACGTACTGGTATGAAGTCTACTATGACTGGTTCAAAGGCCCTTACAAGGGCTGCAACATATATAACCTCGAGAAACTGCACCGCAAGTATGGCCCTATTGTCCGAAGAAGTCCGGACGAACTCTCAATCAATGATTCGGATTGGTTTGAAGTTCTTTTCGTGGCTGGCCGCCGCGACAAGTGGAATAGATCAGGCAAGGACTCGAGTGGATCGGTTCAGTCCACCTTATCACGAACCATTCATAAAAGACGGCGGGGAGCATTGACCCGGTTTTTTTCCAAGCGTTCTGTCCTTGAATTGGAGCCCTCCATCGTCGACAAAATCGAGAAACTCTCTGCTGGTGTGGAGGAATATTATCTGAAAGGGGGGAAAGTTTTGAATGCCGGCGTTGCGTTCGGCGCCCTAACACTGGATGTGATCACGGACTACTGCTTTGACCAAAGCTTTGACTGCTTGTCAAAGCCGGATTTCGCCCCCGAATGGAAGCAGACGTTCTTGGATATGTTTGAATCGATCCCCCTCCTGAGAAATTGGAACTTCATAGCTGGACGGCTTCTGTTTTTGCCAGGGCCGCTGCTTAGGGTGATGAACCCGACTATTGAGCAATTCGTCATCATGAAGAAAGCCAATCGAGAAAAGATCGCACAAATCAGCAATCAATGGCACCAGGACCAGATCTCTAAGTCGAAACCTGGTCTGGAGACAAAACCGGATGATGGGGCTCGCGATAAGCAAAAAAGGACCATCTTTTATGACATTCTCGACAGCCGTGTCCTTCCACCAGAAGACAAGACCGTCGATCGGATGGCCGAGGAAGCATTCGGAATGGTGGTTGCGGGAGGCGACACTACCGGCAGAGCCCTCGCAAATTTGATGTATCATCTTCATGCGAATCCCGAATGGCTTGCCAGGGTCCACCAAGAACTTGATTCCTTGATGCCTTCACCTGAGAAGCCGGCCAAGCTGTTGGACTTGGAAGCCCTTCCCGTTTTCTCCTCATGCATCAAAGAAAACTTGCGCATAAGCAGCCTTATCACCGAAAGATTAACCCTGATCGAACCAGTGGAAACCCTGACCTACAATGGATGGGCAATCCCTCCGGGGACACCAATCGGGATGAGTCTGTGCACCATGCACACTGACGAAAAGATATATCCTAACCCGCATTCTTTCGATCCCGGGCGTTGGATCAGAGCCAGAGAGGCAGGACAGGATCTTGACAAGTATTTCGCTCCCTTTTCAAAGGGAAGTCGAGGATGTCTAGGGGTCAAGTGAGCCATCTCCCCCCACCCGTTTCTATAACATCAACCTGACTCTCTTTGACCAGTTTGGCTTACGCTCAAATATACCTCGCCTCGGCTGTCCTACTAAGGCGATTCAACTTCGAGTTGTATGATGTGGTGAAGGAGCGAGACGTACAGGTCGTCAGAGATTGCTTCGTAGGCCTGGCAAGACCTGATTCCCGGGGAATTAGGTTCAAGGTGCTCGGCAAGCGTAATTGATAAGCTTATGGCAACGGTGGAAGTCGACAATGCGTTTTCTTTCGTTTGCTGCGAGATGTGTTGCTCAGCTCGGCCCATCCCAGATAGGTTTTCTTAGTTCTGCCTAGGTAGATGGTTGGTGTTCTGGTGCTTTGGCACCTTTTTCATTACCGAGCTCATGCAATGGTATTTCATCGCCTTCATCTGGCATTTTGAAGTCCACGTTTTGGCGGGTCACGCCGCATGTTGTCCTGTCGACTGTTTGTGATTTCTCACGTAGACAAGAAGTCATTTGCTGAGCCATGTTGGACTAGAACACATTGAAGCACGTCAATAATTGCTGGCCAACTCTTATTGTTGATCATTGGACCGGGCCCGCGTCAGTATACAGATTTAGGAACTTCTTTTCCTTGCATATTGCAGGCTTCACGCAATAGCTCGTATAAGTATTCTGTCAGCGCGGAGGTCGAGATCATAACCCCGCGGTGTCTAGGCTAGGCAGCGGAAGGAAATGGACATCAGATATGAGCTCTAAATGGATCTTGAATGCGTTGGATTGAGATGGTTGAGATCTAGGAAGCCCCTGAGTGAGGTTGACCCGCTTGATCATGTGCTCACTCGATCACGTGAGAGCGAGGTCGATATGTAGGCTTCGCTGACATATTCGGACGTTTCTGCGGGTTCTCCTTAAGCATTGAAGCTGATAGCAACAGTCAGCACGCAACCATGAACCCAATCTGTGTTGATGTTAGTTGTTTTCACATTCTTACAAGGTGTAGAATATAAGTATCTTCATTGACTATTTCTGATGGTGTTTACAGATCATGTTTCTACTTTGGAACACATTATTACAGGTACAGCATTCTTTGCTGTAGGATTATGACATTTAGATGCATATCACTTAACAGATCACCATCACCTTGGTGAGGAATCAGGAATATTATACTGATATTTTGTTGGGCCGAAGACACTTATTCTATAGGTGTAGCAGCTGGAGCTTCCAGGGCCTGATTCTCACATTCTATCAGATCCTGAGCCTCCTGGACAGAAAGGCCTCCTATACCACATAGCTGTCTAGTGGATCGGTTACGCTTTTGCTTTTCTTTCTCATTTGCAGCCCGCAAATCACAATTTTCCTTTGCGAGAATGACTGCGCTATTCATCGCCAATTGGCATCCTTTGACAAGCTGGTTTAAAGCTCTATCTGTCGGGCTTGGCGGACTCTGCGTACGGCGTTTTAGAAAGGACTTAATTGCAGTTGCTTGACGCTCCAATTCAATGATATTATATGGC
>JSYV01000603.1:0-11090 GCA_000787455.1 Evansstolkia leycettana | reverse complement strand
GTCACCCAACAGTATCACCATCTACTCTTTATCAGGCAGTTGATAAAGTGATTAAAGTGCAGAGATCACTATGCAGAATGCAGTCCTTCTAAAGCAAGAGATCAATGAACTTCGTACGGCCAATCAACGTCAAAAAAGGAAGTGAGAGACAACACAATACTTTATAGCAACTGGTGGCAGCTTGACGGCGCTGAAGGACAGCAACGTGGTCAAGAGTATGACCAGCAGATTGAGAAGCAGGAGGAGCAGTCAACTAGACCGCGCAGGCCGCCTAAGTGTAGTAATTGTGGTTAAACAGGTCATAATCGGCTCAAATGCCCTAGTAAATAGCTTCATTTTCATATATATTCAGATAGATTCAAGAAATCAGTGCTGCCGTTGAGATGTTGATATCTTGGGAAGAATTTCGTGGGCTGGCCAGCTCGGTGTCCCGGCCGAGCTCGGTGTCCGATTACGTTAACTAACTAGTTAACTATTAACTAACTTTAGTTAATGTTGATTACATAAGCGCAAAAGTGCAGCTTGGAGAATTTGGACTCCATCTTCCGCAATCCTCCTCGAGGTCGCAGATCAGCGATTCGGTCAAGATGATTCCCACTCGAGCCCTCCTTAAGAGGTCTGTCTGGAAAGGTGAGCTTGAGTAATTCTTTTAAGGCCCGAATCTCCGGCATTGGACAGCATGGAGTGGAATAGCACACTGACATTTGTTGTGCTAGGCCCGAACATCGTTCCGTATGTCACCCGCTTTTCTACATATCATTTCGAGAGGACGTTGAATTCATTCTCGAAATTTGATGTCTTGATGAGATCTCCGGCACCTTCTCTGAGGGGACATTGTCAACTAATCATTTCATCTTGAAACGAACAGTCTTCCTCTGCCGCGGACCCTTCCCCCTCCACCAGGTACACCACCGATTAAGACGACCAAGCGCGCCGCAACTATCCTTCCGAACTTTGTCGGTCTCAAATTCGCCGTTCACAATGGAAAGACCTACCAGGAAATATTTATCACAGAAGAAATGGTGGGGAGGAAGTTGGGAGAATTTGTCCCGTATGTGCATTTTGCGCTGCTCGATCGGTGACGGACGAGCATTCAACTACCCCATCTCAGTCCCACGACTGAAGAATCACACATTTGCTTACTTTGAGTTGCGGCATAGGACACGAAAGCGCTTCACATATAAGCAGTCTAAGAACAAATAAAGCAATAAAACCAAAATTAAGACGGTAACCCGACGACTTACCGTCCAAGCTACGATTCTCATTTTTCCTCCTTACGCTTCATTCGAGGCTAGCTTTCAGCTGCGGCGTTATGTGCACAGCATTCTGCACTGGCACTCGATATTCGTACCGCAATAGCAATGGGGTTCATCTCCTTACGAGGGCTTTCCAGCTCTATTGCCTTGACTTCATGGTGCATAGTTCTCTGTCTCGAAGAAAACGGGTAACACGCTTGTGTGATCGGGTCGGCTTGACATGATACCTTTGCAGAATTCGGTCGTGGCCTACAACTGCATGCATCTCCTTTGGCGTCTTCTATTTCTGGAATGAGTGTATATTTATCCACCTTATTTTATGTTGCCTGTGTAAAATTAGATACCTGCTTCATACAAGATTCCTTGCCTGTTCAAGAGATCTCTACCGACTCCAGAGCAAGACGCTCAGCGCTTCTTTCTTGTTCAGTCGATCCGCAAAACAACGTATTTATTCATTGATACGATCTGCGAATTACAGTGATGAGCTCATATTGGCAAGATTGAATCTAACTTGGGACCCTGGTCCCTTTTTCCTTTGAACGCCAGTAAATACCCATTTCAACCACATGGATGATCCCAATGCGGCATATTCTTTAGCCATCCTTTCCGTTACGCCAAATTAGAGTGTGGGATTACCGGAGACAAAAAGAAGGCTCGTTTCTGTTCATCGATCGACCCGGAGAGCAGACGCCGAGCTATACCGCGACGACGAGAAATAGATGGCGGCATCCATTTCACCGATAAAACTCCCCCCTCTTGACACTAACACCATACTCTGCAACCGCCATCCCCAGATCCTCCATGGTCAGCACGGTACGTGCTTGTCCCGAGCCACCTGAACCGCCACCACCGAAACCAGGTCTCTGAATGCCGAGATGAGTATTGGCCTTGCCCTTGCTCACTTCCCCGCCAGCTACACCTCCCGCAGCTCCCGCAGAGCCTGTGCCCCCCGTAGCCGTGGGCATGTTGAGACCCGAAGCCGC
Organism: Evansstolkia leycettana; assembly: GCA_000787455.1. Taxonomy (NCBI): domain Eukaryota; kingdom Fungi; phylum Ascomycota; class Eurotiomycetes; order Eurotiales; family Aspergillaceae; genus Evansstolkia; species Evansstolkia leycettana. Next base: position 8,851 of record JSYV01000603.1, on the reverse strand, counting down.
GTTTAAACTGCCCATTGGGTTGCTGGCGGACGAGCTGTTAGAAGCGCGGATCCGCGCATACTGATACGAGTCGGCGGCGATGTCTGCGATGAACTTTTGGGTTGCGAGGGCGAGGAGACGTGCGAGATGTGGCGGGGTATGGTTTGGGCCGTTTCCTGGCGGGGGGAGACCAGCGAGGGTGAGGTAATGAGCTGTTACTGCGTCGGGAATCTGGATAGATATTGTTAGTTTGGGTCGCGCAAATAAACGATGGATCCTACGGTGAATTGGAAAGGTGCGAATATGATGATAATCCAAAGAGGAAATGGAATGACGATGGAACATCGAGGACACATACAATCGGCGCATATTCATCCATCTTCCCCAGAAACTCTCTTAAGCTAGTCTCCTTCTTCGACGGCGGCGCAGCAGCCGCTAGAGGATCCATAGAAGCCGGTAAAGCACCCGGGATCGTATTCCCATATGCTGTAGTTGCGTTGTTTCCAGCTGCATTATTATTGTCGCCGCCGGCCGAGTTTGCATTGTCGCCCGCGGTCATGTCGATGTCCTGCTCGATGGAGGCGTCGAGGTCTGCACCACCTTCAGCGTCTGCATCTGGCTCCTGCTTTGGAATCACTGTCGACTCAGATGCCGAGGTCTCTCCTGGAGGTGCTACGGCTGTCGCTGATGACGATGATAGAGGTTCTTGTGATTGCGACTGTGTGGACGGAGGTGGTTGCGTCGATGGCGGGAGGTGAGGTTGTGACGAGGATGACGATTCGGCCATGATTGTGAGAGTGCAAAGCAGTAGAAAGGGTGACTAGAGGGACAAAGGAAACAATGGAGGTAACTGAAACGGGACACGATCAGACCGAGATTGGATGGAAGGGTTGCTGTTGAGCAGGGTGTCTGCGAGCTGCTAATGAATGGCGGTGTTTCTTTCAGGGTTCTTTGCCGACGGGACACGACACAAGTCGCTGATGGTCTGCTGTTATTGACGAAGGGTAACACCAATTCAACAACTATCAATACTAGAGCAATGAATCATGGTATTATGGCTAATTAGATGATGAAGAATTATGTTCAGTGTCAAATAATGCATGAAAATGCCTGACTTTTCGCCAAAGCAACTTAAATCAAGATCATTATCTACTCTTACATGCATACGTGACTGCGGTGGCAAATTGGATAATAGTATCAGCAAATACTCCAGATCTCCTTATTATAGGCAGCTGTAACTCCTGTCTACACCTTTAACCTTTAACAGAAAAAGAGATGGAAAAAAAAAGTGCTGACTAATCCCCTTAAGTGGAAAAAAAGATATGATAATGACTAACAGTAAGAATGCAAGCAAGACATAAGCTAGTCAAAATAAAAGAGAATATCCCGAAAACAAGAATAGGTTGCAGTAGCTTATTGCTTAAGTCTTATGTTCAGATCAATTGAGTCTGGATGGTGTTGAGGTTGTCTGAAGGATTGGCCATGAACTTCTTGACTAAGAGTCTGCATCAAGTTCTGCTCTGCCGTTTGATCAAAAAGATGTTGAGTGTTTGGGTCCGGTGGAAGGCCGGGAGAAGCGGACATGCTGTCATGACCATGTCCGAGTGGACTTTGCTGCGGATGCGCACCAGCTAGAGCCATCATTCCCTTAATACCCTCGACATGAGCTTTGTCCTCTTCGCCCTGCTTCTTCTGACGTTCACGTGCTTCGCGCTTAGCAGCCTGCGCGGGAGCCCGGGTCTTGAGTTCTCCGGTGACAAACTTGAGGTAGTAGGGGACTTCAATTCCATTTTTGAGGAAGAAGAGTTTCAGGTTGCGAGCTTTGTCTTTGAGCTGGACTTGGTTGCGGTCTTTCAGTGCCTCACTGATAGTTCCTCCCGGTCCGAACATTGCCAGGATTTGGCTCCAGTGAGGTCCCTTGACGCGATCCAAACCGGCCATCAATGCGTTCTCTTCTTCCGTGGTCCACGGCCGACGCTGGCTCGGAAGGCCAGATTTGCGACTCGGCGATGACTTGGCCGACGCTGCCATTCGCGCACGCTCGTAGAGTACTTGGGTAGGTTGTGACTGGGAGTAATGGGGGATTCCAGGCATGTAGCCATGATTGGCGGCCTGGCCATTTGGTCTCGCAGGTGGGATCGGGTCAGGACCACCAGGGTTGTATTGCTGGAAATTCGCCTGTAGGGGGCTTTGCTGGAAAGTCAGCTGACCTGGAGCTTGCTGATATCCAGGCGGTGTTGGACTATGCTGATAATGCTGCTGATGTGGAGCTTGGTGTCCAGGAAGGTGACCGGTAGGTTGCGCGGGCGAGTAGCCATGTAGAACGCCTTGCTGGCCCCCTTGCTGTGCACCTTGTTGATGCTGGGGTTGATGGTGTGGCTGTTGATGCTGCTGTTGTGGTTGCTGCTGGGCCTGTTGTTGCTGTTGAGATTGTTGAGCCTGTTGTTGCTGTGATTGCTGCTGGGAGCGTCTCTGTCCTTGCAGAGCAATCTGCGCGGCACGGGCGGCACGAGCAACGAGATCACCATGCATGTTCTTGTCGACTGGAACCTCAGGCGGCTGTGGAGCAACTGAGAACTGACTTTGAAGAGGCGCACTGGGAGGGTCCTGCGTCTCCCCAGACATCGATGGTTGACGCGCCTTGGCTGCTTTCTTTGTCTGAAACCCGTTAGTTTGAAGCCGAGAAACTGCGATTGAAATCAAAAAAATTCGAACCTGTTGATTATTGATGGCGTCGAAATTCTTCGAGATATATGAACTCAGATCCCTCAGGAAATCCTCCCAATGATATTTGTCAGGCAATGCCTTCATTGCTTCTTCGTTGTTGATGTCGTTCAAGAGAATATCCCGTCGCGACCTCGCACGATTGACAAAGTCAGCTTCGCTTGGAGCGAGTTGACGAGTGCCCGACCGTCTGTCCAGAAGACGTTGCTCCAGATCATCGGGGAATAGCTCGTATAGCAACTCCGTCCTTGTACGTTCCGTGTTGTTCATCGACGCAATGAACGCTTGAGTCTTGAGTTCAAGAAAAAGCGCACCTTGCACTTTGAGCAGTCGGCCGCCTTCAGGGACAAAAACATCGAGGAAATGGTCATTTAGCTCTGAAAAACCAATTTCCTGAGTGCCAAAGATGCTCGAAACAAACGAAGCCAAATTTGCCTTTCGAATAACATCGATTTGGGAAGGCTCCGTGAGGCCGAGCTCAGTTGCGGACAGGAATGATTTCTTCGTAGAATAGACCTTCTTCGTATGATCGAAAAGCGAGCGCATGGTCGCATACGCCTGGCCATTTTCGGAATCAGGTTCGGAAACAAAGGACGTGATATCCTGATAAGAAGACTTCGCCAGCAAAGTCAGGATTTGAGTTGACTACGCAGTATTCTCGGTCAGCACGCAGTTCACGTTGAATAAATGACTTTGTCCCGGCTTTCTTCCACTCACCAGATTGTCCAGGATGGGCAGGCTCTGAATCTTGAGATGAGAGTTCGCCTTGACGTACACCAGGCCCTTTGAAGCTGTCTGGCCCGTACTATCTGTCACCTGCTGCGGGCCCATTGCAAATTGTTCTTCAACCCGTTCCGTATGGTCCATGATATTCGAGATCACGGTCGCTACATCAGGAGCGCCATCTGGATTCGCGGGGCTATCCGTAGAGCGCTCAATTGGCACATGGTTATTCGGGGTCTGCTCGACAGCCTCCGCTAGAGCTGACGCCAATTCCTCGTAGAAGCTGTTACCCGTGGGCTGGTCTGTTGGCCCAGATGGATGGGGCAGGGTCGTCATGTCAGCTGGACCAGACTCGGTGCGACGCTTCTTCGATGCACGAGGAGATGACGGCTCGTCATTGTCAAGCGGATGTGATGCTTTTTCAGCTACTGCACAGAAATTTAAATTAGGAGCTCCTCAAATCAATCATAGATTGCAATTGCAAAAGCCTCTGGTTGCAGGCAACATAGAATAATCGCTGCTGGGACCCATCGACGACTATCGCTGAAGCCAGACGAGACTCACCATTGTCCTCTACCTTGGAAGTAGGGTCTTCGGTGAAGTGAGAAGACTCCTTCTTCTCCGCAGACACTTCGGCGCCTTGAGTGTTCACCATGCCGGACGAGTCGAGTCGAGCTGGATGCGATCTTGACTTCCAAGAGCAGCAATGAGGGCTTAGGTTAAGGGCTGGTATCAGGGTTCGGGAGGATGGCCATCAAGCACGACGAAATTTTCACGGCGGGAAGACTAGTCCCGATCGAGGCAGTCTACTAGGAACCTCAGGCCTCAGCCACCAAGAGAGGGCGGTTTCTCTTCAATACACTCACCCTTTGCAATGAATTACTGTGGTTGTATTCCTGTTTTATCGCATTATAAAGGATATTATTGAAAGATTGAACATTCACTATCTGCAGCGGTAGCCAATAGCAAGAAGTGTCTGTTTCCGTGCTATTTCTTTGCAGCCTTTGATACCTTGGGCAGTTCACTGAGTACTCTCCATCACTTCCCATTCCTCAAGTAATCACTCTCTAGGTACCTGTATAAAGATCATTGCCTGAGGCGCTTCCGGGCTCACTCAATTTTAGATGGAAGATTAGGCTGATCTAGAAGGCAATGAATATGTACATAATACTAATTAACTCAATGACAAAGGCCTACACGAGCTGACAACTTCCATCCACTTCTGCACAGCTTCCTTTGTTTGCTGATCCATTCATCTTGCATATCAATTCATGATAATCAGTCCATATAAGGAGCAGAAGAAGCTCGTCGCGCAAGTCAGGATGAGAATGTCCCCAAACCTTGCTTATTTTAAAGGGTTCGACTTATATAGCAGAATCGCATAAGACTGCTCAACATGGCTTTCCTTAACTCAGCCGGTGGTTACCCTCGTAGATCTAGCGATGGTATACGCAACCGGGTTCTCATTGGTCTTTCGAGACAACGAGTTGTTTTCATGTTGTTTTACCAAACTGGATCAGTGATGCGGCGTCTGGTCAACAAGAACATTCATGATCATAATCTCCCAGAAACCAGCCTTCGAGACGCGTCCGTGGTGAGCAGCCATATCGATTGGTTTGCTGAATACCTCAATCCCAGCGATCGACAACGGGAGGAAGTTGTCTTTGACAGGTTGAAGTGGCACTTTTTATAATTTAGTGGTAATGATTTTGTTCAATCGATTTTAATTCAACAATTTGGCACAATCTATCAAGTTTTTACAGCGTGGATATCTGGCGAATCTAGCTGGGGTTCAGATACGAGATTGACTCTTTCTATGAGATTTTGCATGTCCTTTATTTAAGACCCCAGGTAAGGTAGTCAGGAATTGATTTGGCATATCATCGTTGTCCAGCCAAGCGTTGCAAATAGACAGAGTCGCAGATTATCTTGTAATCCCCCGAAAAATTTCTCACATTTTCTGCTCTGGTTGCAAGTTACAACAGTCTGACGTGATTCATATCATCCAGCTCGATTAATACATGGCATCATTCTATGCTGCTTCAAGTCCAGTGATCCGCTTGAATTCCTCCTCTGTATGTTTCCATACTTGCTCCACGAGTCCGTCCTTCCTGAACTTGTCTAGGAGCTCTACTACCTTGGGTCCTGCAGCTTCACCGTCCCAGGTTACGGAATACACACCACTTCCAATTTCTCCGTTTGTTCCTCTTGCAGCGGCAACTTCAACTGGCAAAGGCACCCCGGAAGCTGCATTTCCATCCGTACTCGCTGGATACTTGGCACTCGTTGCGAGAAACAAGTGACGCTCCCCACACTCCTTATTCGGGATATAGATAAAGGGCCCTATGATCCTGAAAACTGCCCTCATCACCAACATCGCCATACCGTTGGCACCTCTTGCCAGTCCAGTCTTGACTGGACCCGGGAAGTCGTGAATGAAACTCACGTTCGGTGCTTTCTTGGCAATGGCTTCCAGGGACAAGGTGACGAGCTGGCATGGCCGCGCATGGAGACCATAGGAACCTTCCAAGCTTGGAAGTCGTCAGTATAAATCCGGCCTTCTTTACCCCCAGCCAACACAGTGACGACCCGGCGAAGAGCAGTGGCCTGTTGGAGAAGTGGTAAGAGGTTGACAATGAACCGAGTGCGGGAGTAGTATGCCAGGGCCATGGCGAAGTGAAGGTCCTCTGTAGTCTCTGCACATGCGTGTTATGGTCAGACACTTCTTATCACTGTTTGCGGAGGATTCAACCTACTTGTATGGCTAATCATCGACCCGGTAGTGAGAAACAAAAGATTGATCGCCTTCTCTTTGCTCGTAATTTCGCGGCAGACATCATCCACGACACGAATCAGGCTGACGTCCGCATGAATATGTACTCCCCTTCCGGGTTTGCCGTCATACATTCGGCTACTATACGATCTCCAGCCTCCTGCGAGCGGCCGATGAAATAGACGCGGGGCTGACGCGCATGCTGTGCGAATTGCTTCAGCGATGTCTCTCCAATGCCGCTGGTGGCACCGACAAAGATAGCGACGAGACCTGGAGGAAGAGAGGAGGCGACACGGGAATTCGAGGATTGGACCTCAGATAGGGACACCATTGTGTTGTATTGACTGAGGAATCATGGATGGAGGGAGATGAGATGATTCGAAGTTATTGCAGCCTGGATGGATAGTTGATGGCAGTCCATTTTGATGAGCTGCTGATGATTTATGTACTTATCCCTTTGCTGTCTGCAAGAACAACCTGACATCTTGGTCTCATGGTGAACTTTAATCAGAAATGGTGCAATCAAAGGCTTCCAAGTACGATTAGAGGTTAGTGCTCTGAAGAAGTGTCTCAGAAATCATAACTCAAAATACGACCTGGGTTAGCATAGGAGATCACCTGATTTCAATTGTAGGGGACTGTGGTTTTCTGCCTGAAGCTACTGCCTTTAATGTAATCGGACACCGAGCGGCCACGGACACCGAGCGGCCACAGCCGCGAGCTATACCACCCCCTTAATGCTGCAATGCAAATATATTAATATTCAACGCAAAAAGCACCCAATATGAAGCTATACAAGAAAAGATGATATAGTAGACTATTTACTAGGGCATCTAGTCCTAATATGACCAATCACATGACAGTTACTGCATCGCGGCAGTGCCCACTTCTTTAGCTCCTCTTGCAGCATCTCCTCAGCTTCTTGAGTAAGCTGCTGGCCTTAAGCGCCTGTTAGGATGCCTCTAGTAGCAATATAGGATTGTATAGCCTCTTGCTTCCATTTTTGATGGCTATTAGCTGCGCGAAGCTCATCAATCTGATTGCGAAGCATAATAACTTCATGTATTGCCCTCTCACACCCTTTTGCTAACTGACTGAGCGCTTAATTTGGTGGGCTTTGTAAATAGCAATCAATCAGCTTCTTGATAAGCTGCATTTGCTGTTGCACCTCTGCAGTTAAATGAGGGGTCTTTGCAGTCTATGGGCCATGAGAAGATGATGGTGGAGTTATCTTCTTATAGATGATATCAAGCAAGTCCAATATGTGCTGTGGGTTATATGGCACAAGGCCTGTGGCTGCAAATCCACTGTGTATATTGGCTGTAGATAGAGTTTGTGTACGCAAATGCCCATATATAGTGAGGAAGCTTTGCTTGTCAATATGATTGATACCAAGCTGCATGCTCATCTGAATCCACTGCCCATATATCTGCTTTAAAGATGCAAAACAGCTGACATTAAGAGTGTAGAGGGCCAAAGCCTTTTATTATCTAACTAGTAGATACATACTGAAAGGATTCGCTGGGAGGAGAAAGAAAGAGGTCCTACGCGCTGATAGACGCGACTATCAACTATCATGGTCACGTGGCCAAGCATATCGAACCAATCAGCGGAGGCGAAGGCGAAGCCGAGTAATCTACGGGCGTAGCCCGCGACACTGCAGCGCGTACAGTGGGGAGATATCACCTCTTGATTCTAGATGGCCATAGCAGCCATGCTACTGCAGAGTTTGAATACTTCTGTAAAAGCCATCAAATCATCCCTCTCTATATGCCAGCTCATTCATCCCATCTTCTGCAACCACTTGATGTCAGCTGTTTTGCACCTCTCAAGCAGATATATGGACAGCGGGTTCAGCAAAGTATGGAGCTTAGTATCAATTATATTGACAAGCAGAGCTTCCTTACTATATATGGGCATTCACATACACAAACTCTATCCACAGCCAATATATGCAGTGAGTTTGCAGCCACAGGCCTTGTGCCATATAACCCACAGCGCATATTGGATTCGCTTGATATCATCAAGAAGATAAGTCCACCATCATCTTCTCATGGTCATTGGACTGCAAAGACCCCTTATTCAACTGCAGAGATGCAACAGCAAATGCAGCTTATCAAGAAGCTGATTAATCGCCATTCGCAAAGCCCACCAAATCAAGCAATCCGTCAGCTAGCAAAGGATGCGAGATGACGATGCATAAAGTTATATGCTTGAAAATCGGGTTGAAGAGCTTGAGGCAGCTAATAAGCATCAAAAGAGAAAGCGAGAGGCCATACGATCCTATATTGCTACTGGAGGCATCTTAACAGGTGCTCAAGGCCAGAAGCTTGCTCAGGAAGCGGAGGAGGTGCAGCAAGAAGAGCCAAGGAAATGAGCACCACCGCGATGCAGTAACTGTCATATGATTCGTCATATTAGGACTAGATGCCCTAATAAATAGCATTTCTTTTATATAGCTTCATTATTTACATGTCAGGGTGTTGATATTAATATGGTAATCAATGTAGTAATGGTGGTGCAGCACGCTCGGGTGCGCGGCTCGCTCGTTGTCCGATTAGTTAACGTTTGGGGGTAGGCTTAGTAATACACAATAACGTAACGTAATCGGACACCGAGCTGCCACGGACACCGAGCTGCCACCCAACCACG
>JSYV01000601.1:0-20477 GCA_000787455.1 Evansstolkia leycettana | reverse complement strand
ATATCCCGGACGAAGCAATTGTTAAGGCCTGCAAGGACGCCAACATCTATGACTTTTATCATGTCGCTTCCGTAAGTATCGCCCAGCCGCCGATATCAATCTTGCCTTCCGTTCTAACACGTACAACAGGGAGGGATTCAACACTGTCGTAGGCAGCAAAGGAGGCATGCTGTCCGGTGGACAGAAGCAGCGAGTTGCCATTGCTCGTGCACTTCTCCGCGACCCCAAGATTCTTCTCCTGGACGAAGCCACATCTGCTCTCGACTCAGAATCAGAGAAGGTGGTCCAAGCCGCGCTCGATGCTGCCGCTCGGGGGCGTACCACGATCGCAGTTGCGCATCGCTTGAGCACGATTCAAAATGCCGACATCATTTATGTGTTCGACCAGGGCAGGATCATCGAAAGTGGAACCCACCACGAGCTTCTCCGCAACAAAGGCCGTTATTACGAGCTGGTTAATCTGCAGAGTCTCGGAAAGACTCACTAATACTCTCCTCCGCTTACAATCACATACCTTCCTAATACCTATCTGTTGTCTTCATGGTCTCCAAACCATTGAACCTTTATGTTGATGTTCACATTCCCTGTATCATTAACCAGGCGCTCTCTTCTCACAACCTCTCGGCTCGGTGATCCTTGCCATATAGATTCCCCGTTCTTGTTCATCAGTTCAGATATAGCACTTTGTCTCTTCCTATATCCACTTCCCCATGTATATATACATACTATAACAGCAGCCTTACAGAAGGTTCAATACGGATGAGAACAAAGACATCTGTGATTCCAACCTCCACACTAAGTAACGGCCGCTTCGTCTTTTCTCCGGAGACATAATGAATCGATTCTTCTTCTTGGCACATTTGGCGTTGCTATTAAATTTTACCTTGTACAACTTGATAGGTCCAATTATATCTCATCTCGGTGTGCCCGCTCTCTAGGAGTGGAGAAAAAGCAGTCTGGGAAAAGGTGGACTGATTTGTTTTCTTCCTGGAAGTTGTCAACTATATATATACAGTTACCAATAGGTTAGTTAGTGTCTTTCGCTGAGTCATTTCATCAATAAATGCCAGGGTTAACTGTCTTCCCGAACGCCATCGCATCAATTGGGTATCATCGGTGGTGTAGAGTCCTCAGCAGACGAGTCAAGGAAAAAAACATCAGATGTCAAAGAGAATGAATGCCCTTCATCAATCTCCATCCCCCACCCCAAAGTCCCTCTGCACGTCAATCTGTCTCACTCCACGCGCGTCTGCAATTAGACCCATTAAGCCCTGCCCGATATCTTTGATTTCATTATAGTCATGCAAGAGACGAATGTGACGCTGGACAGTGGCCGCGGGATCGTTCCTAGGTGGTGTGAGTTGAGGATTCGTACTCTTTTTTTTAAATCGATTCCGCGTATGTGGTATTTGGAGAGGGTCATGCTTACTTCAGTTTCGACTTGACATCAGCGAGCTGGGATTCGATCTGTGCTGTTTGGGATTCAAGATCTGCGATGGAGGCGCGGAGAGTGGCCTACATCCCATGTCCTCGTTGGTTAGTTTCGATACAAAGAAGATAAATCTGCAAAACAAGCAAGGAGATAACTTTTGCAAATTGACCGATCAGTCGAAAGGGAGGACACAGGGACCGACAATTTTCTTTTCTCTGCGAATCATCTCTTCGGGAGAGAGATTCAGTGACGGTGATGAGGTTTCCGATTCATGACCGTTTCCGGCGGGCTCTTGTTGGTCTTCGCCAGCAGAAAGCCTCTGGGTGCGCTGGATGTCGTCAACAGGCATTGATTTCCTTATGAGAGGATCTCCTTATGGTAGTAGATGCAAGATGACGTGAGAAGTGTACTTAGACGTAACTCTCTGGGTTTCTTGTTCAGAATGATGTACTGTTACTGTATACATACATGGAGAATCAATGGAGATCACAAGACTGGTCAGACTCCAGTGCAGCATTGACTGTGTTACTTATAATATAATACTGTCCCTCCCTTTGGAATCCAGCCATCCTTACTGATAACTGGACACTCGATGATGAGAATAGTAACATCCAACAGTCTCTATATATATAGCCTGATACCATATCAATGATTACAAGCCACAGCCTTCGATGAACACGAGCCAACGGATAGCTCTGACCCCGTTGATCCGGCTGACACTCTTGAAAGTTGACTCTGATCAACTTATCAACGTCTGTCTTACCTTTGTCCCCTCCTTTTATAGCGATTATTCATCGCCCTTGCATCGGCCGTCTTTTCGACTAGATTTATGCGTAGCATGAGTGCGACCAGAGGGTGTCCCACGTCGACACTTTTGTGATTCGGCTCCCGGCTTTCCCGACCATTGACAAAGGCGGAAAACACGGTCGCCTCGAATCTCTGTCCATCCATTTCAACTTCGCCAACTTTCTCAAGCCCCAGGCATCATGTCTCGGGTAGATTCTCGAGCGCTCCTTGCAGCGCTACTTCTGGCTCGAGCAGTTTACGCTCATGGCGGTCATGAAAATGTCCCCGAAGGTGAAGCCATCTCGGAGGATCCGATTGTACGTGATCACCCATCGTTTTGATCTCCCGAACCGAAGGACGGGTCGACTGACACGCACTCGTTCATTCAAACAGGATTCAACATTATGGCTGCATATGATCCTCATGGGATTCGCCTTCGGCGTCATCTTTCCGTTGGGCATGGTACTTGGTGTATGTGATACAGTTGACCTTTGAACCGGATCAAGTTCTGTCTTGTTCCAAGATCTCTCTTTCTGGATGCAGCAATTGTACTAATGCCAACGACTCCTTCAGATTGTGCGCTCTCGATGGCATGTACCTCTCCAGGTTGTTGGGACGATTATCGCTGTGCTTGCATATTTCCTCGGCCACGCTCACAAGGGCCGACAATTCGCCAAGAACATCCATGCGTCGTTTGCCAATTCTCTGATGCTCATGCTGGTCGTTCAGGTTGTGTTGGGTGTATATCTGAAGCTGCATCTGTCTAAAGGGTTCCATGGACGGATTCGTCGATATTTTGTGCTCGCCCACGGAGTGGTCGGCAAGGTGATGCCCGTGGTGAGCTGGGTTCAAATGCTGTTCGGCGGCATCACAGCGTTGGGTTTCTGCCGGGGAGACCATCTCGGACAATGCCTTGCTCATTTTATCATGGGCAGCGCCTTCATCGCCTACGGCATCTTGCTCACCATTGTCCTCCTTGTGGGCCAATACTGGTTGCGGCGGACGGGCCGAAGCCAGGAATTCTTCGATTCCCTGATTATCGCGATCTGGGGCTGCATCAATACGTTCACGGAGCATCGGTGGGGAGGGCCCTGGGTTCATAATGACTTGCAGCACACAACGATGGGCATTGTCTGGTGGTGTGCCGGTCTTCTAGGAATTTGGTTGAGCAGGAGAAGAAACGGCAGACCCAAGAGGAATCTCGTTCCCTCGATCGTTATCCTGCTCACTGGCTATGCCATGTCAGGTCACCCACAGACTCTGCCGCTCAGCACCATGGTCCATAGCGTCTTCGGATACACTTTGATGGCGGCCGGCCTGACGAGAATCATCGAGATTTCCTTCGTCCTGAGGGATCGCAGCACCCTCAGCCCAGACGGTTCCGACCCCAACAGCTTCCAATATCTGCCGCCATTCGTACGTCTTTGTCAATTGCATTGTCTTTTTTCCCGTCCCTCGAATGCGACTCTTACGCTAACTAAGCACACCAGCTTCTCTACGCATCTGGCTTTCTCTTCATGGGCGCAACGGAAGAGCAAATGAAGCTCCTTAGTGACGCAGGTATCACGCATGTGTCATATGTGCTGATCTTGTACAGCGTCGCTTTTGTCCTCTTCTTGTGTAGGTTTCAGCGCAGTCGATCAAGTCATTTTGCAGATGCTAACGTCTGACTTTCCCACCTGTTAGTCGTCAATATTCTTCTCCACATTTATGCAGTCCATGCCTTCCCCCAGTCTGCTAAAGTGACCCCGCATGCTCGTTCTCGAGGCACAATGCGCCGCACAGGCGATGCCCAAGACGACGCAGCTCGTCCGAAGCCGCACCGTTCCGAGTCCTCCGTGTCCTTCATGCACGCTAATGGCGGGTTTTTAAACGGTCATGCGCGGTCGGCTTCCGAGGCGCAACATATCCATGATGCAGAAGCATTTGAGCTACAGGGACTCATTTCCGATGAGGAAGACGAGGCTGCCAACTCGAATCGCTCCATGGGGCCGAAAAATGCTACAGATGAGGAGAACCCTCTTATTGCGAAGGAGGACGCTCAACGTTGAGAACCTTGGGATGAACTCCAAATTCAGTAAGACAACTGGCCCGAATAGTGCGACAGAACGGCTTTTTTATCGATTCGTTTCTCACGGGACACGCGACAGCAAGCCACACTTCTATGCTTGCCGATTATAGCCCTCGTTCATCTAGATCATCTCATTATCGATCCCACCGAATAATGGTGTCTTCCCTTGCATCTCTTCGGAATTGCCGCCGTACGGTCTCTCCCGCTGTCACTTCCAAGACTTCTATTGAACGGCGCCTTCTATTTGAGAGGGAACGCAGAGCAAATGATGCTCCTTCTGCCCCCCTCCGCTTCTAATTTCGCATGTCAATCATCTGGGATTTCTGGCAGGCGCCAGTTTGGGAACTCAGAGTCGAAATTGTTCTTACCTGTTCCCCTTGCATTTCCTTTTAGATCACACGTATATACTTTACATATTATGCGTTGCAACCTTGCAAACATCTCGTAGCATACCGCTATTTTTAATCTACAACGGTTGTCCGTCTCATGATTCTTGGATGAGAGCCCGAGTGACGATGTACGTATGCCTCTACTTGTGAATTTTCATAAATTTTTTGTCTATTCGTGTATCGTACAGTGTCGTTACTTTCCTCGACGCGGTTTCTGTCAAATAGCATGAATTGGAAACAGGAGAAGATCAGGTTCAAGCTCAGGTTCAACCAGTCTTCGTCTCATCAAGGACCAACAGCGACCGTTCCATCTTCGGGGGTATTGCGTTCGCCGTGGGAGGAATAGCAGGAAGGACATTATTCAACTCCGGAGGAAAGAATGGGTGAAGCGGATAGATCGGCGCGACAGACCTCTCGCCATCAAACAGCAAGAGGTTCTGTAACGGCTGCTCCCTAGCGCTCAACACGTTGATGACGTCCTGCGCAAGACTGCCACCGACAAATGCCGCGACGGGACTCAATTCGCAGCCCAGATTGTCCAGGAACGTGAGGATGAACTCCGAAGTCAATGTACTGATATCCAGCTTCAGCTCCTGCAGCGCATTGGTAGCCAACTCCGTAAAAGTTGCCCGATCCGCTTGACTTCCAGAGTCCGGGATCCGGCCCGCAGAAAGTTTCTGAAACTCCCACAACCCGCGCAAACACGACAGAAGGGGCGTCACCTGTCTTCTCTTTCTGGGCAGACGGGTGAGTTCTTCCGGTAGAGGGGAGGTGTTTGCCAGAAGTAGCGGCGTGTACGTCTCGCGTTTCGTCACCATCTCAATGACCTTCTCGTTCTCTTTCTTAGTGGTAATGTTCAGAATGCTCCGTGTCGGTGTCTCTTGTTGCGGCGAGGGAACATTAGACTTGGATCGTTCAATGACGAAGTCGTGCGTGATCAGGTCTGCGAAAACGTAGCCGTAGAAGCCGTGGAGACCTGCCGCGTAGAACGGGCGATTTGCGATTCGGCAGGCGGCGTTTATTGTGGTATAGGTGTGGAAGTCTAGCTCCGTGGCGATCGTCACGTCAAAGGTTGCAAAGAATTCGGGGGTTTTGGTGCGGATGTCGTCTGTGTCGATGTGCAGTTGAACTCGAGGGTTCATTGCGTGAATCTGGGGGCCTGCTGCTTGGGCGCGCTATTAACATGCGGTCAGCCTCAGAGACATAATATCACGTTGAATCCCTGCCGCGTATTTCATTTCATAGTGCGTGGGGTTCCGTGTGTTGCGTGTGCCTGTCTTACGAACATTCTGGCCAACGTGTTCTTGTGCGACGAAGAACTGCGCTCCGAGATCCTCCTCTGTGACGACTTCATGATCAATGATGGTCAATGAACCGATTCCTGCCAGAACCAAATTCTTCGCGACCTCGTTCGCCAAGGCTTTGACGGTGATGAGAAGAATGTTCGCTGATCTCAATCTGGAATGAGAGACAGGTGAATCGTTTAGCAAGACAGACAGACCACTCCAGCATCAACCAGATGATGCGGAACGAAAAGGCAGACTCACTTCTCTTGCGCCTTGACTCCCCATAGGCGAATCTGACGGTCGTACAGCGCAATCTCATCTAAAAGTTGCAATGTAAGGATCGAGACATGAAGCTGATCGAAGGAAACAGTGTCCAAGTAGTGTTAGCTCTTACCTGCGCTGATTGACTGAACCGACTTATCAGTGGGCTCCATGGTCGGTGGCTCGATATGGTAACAAGTCAGGACTGATAGGAGCCCGACTTGACAGCAGGAAAATCAGAGAGCAATAGAAGTCAAAGTGAGGACAATGGCAAAGACAGTAGGCAGGTCAACTGATTGGCTGGTGAAGGGAGCGTCGGGTTCAGACCGACATTGGGGAAGATATGTCTGTTTCATGAGAGATAGGTCATCCACAGTCATTCACCAGCTGCAGGTATCCGCCCCATCAGTCACGGCTAGAGACAGTACCAGGTGAGGATGAATTGAAGGTACATGGACTTCGGATGGTTTCTTGTATCAAACCACTTTTATCCGTCATGGGCGGCAGAGCTTCCCTGGGATCACGTGCAAGCCCGGTGGGGAAGTAGTATGGGTCCGTATTGTATCATCGAATACGGTAATCCTGTTACCGATAAGCTGCACTGGCGTAATGCATCCACCTTGATCCGCCTCATCATCATCTCTGCCCAAGTGTCTGTCTGTCTCTCCCGCACTCATCGATGCTCCTCTCTCTATCCCCGCTTTTTTTGTCGCTCAAATCTTCAGGCCAGAGGTTTCTTTCTTGTTGGCTTTCCATTCAGGAGATTAATGAGGGTCTCCTTCCGTTCTGACTAGTGCTTATCTTTGTGCTACATCTCATCTTTGTGTGTATCTTCTCGCTCGTATCGTAGGCCCCTGCTGCTGCCCGCCCATCTCATCTGACCTGTCATCGATAAATCCTTCAACAAGGCGGCCTCCCAAGGATGGTACGTCTGTAAACTTCTATTAATGATATTCTTGCTTATGTATCTACCTGTCGGCTTCGTTCGAGGGAAAGAAAGAGAAAAATAAGCGATGATTTTGGCTGGGACTGGGCATATTCTTCCCCATCTCCTCCGTCAGTTCCAGCGTGTTAACCATCTTCCGTTCACTCTCTAGTCGGGAAACTACGACTATCCTCCAGCCTCCCGGCGTCCTCCACGGGCCAGCAACTCTCATGAGCGACGCTTCCGACCGAGTGTGGCTCGCTTACAGCATCTACGAGACTTACTGAGTTCTGAACGCCATCGCGGGAGCTACGACACCGCTCGTGCTTTGGAGACATTAAACCAAGAGATCGAGGAATCCCGCTCCGACCGTCCTAGGGACCGAACCAACTTTGAGCAGGCCAGAGCAGCCGTGGATCGACAAATACAACAGCTTCAGTCAGACCTAACCGGGAGGGAGGAACGGATTCGACGTCTGGTGTTGGGGCACTCCCCGGTCACCGTGAACCCCGCCATCATGAACCAGGACGCAACTTCCTCGGACTCAACGATCTCTACCAGCAGATCCCCCAGACGTCGCACTATGAGACCAAGCGAGAGGTATCTCACCGAGCCAAGACCCAGTGTGACTGCTCCGCGAAATCCCCCCCGGATTCCTTCTCAGGGGAGAGCTCGCCAGACCACTTCTCACCACCTTCTTGATGACCCGATTCCTCGTCTCCAGTCTCCGAGCTTCATGCCGCAGGAGCTAGAGAGTGATCAGGATCGGGACAGACGGAGAGCCAAACGCAGAAAATTGGAATCAGATGACAACAGGGAAGGCCTCCGGGGATTCAGTTACGGGCAGTACGGACAAGTGGTCCCGGGACCTCTGAAGATGGAGATAGTCAGCTGTGACGGAGGAACCTATGAGCCCGACGGCGACAGTTCTTCGCCTGAAAACGTTCTCCGCAACGATAATTCAGTCTATTGCACTAAATCCGATCGATGCAATTTGGTTCTGCGGCACCGCGGAGAGGCTCCATTCTGTTTGAAGAAAATAGTCATCAAGGCGCCAAGATCAGGTTTCGATGCTCCGTATGTCTCCACGTTTGAGGATGCGTTGACTTTCAGTACTAACGTCATCAGTAGAATTCAGGAAGGCATGATCTTCGTTTCGATGAATTCAGACGAGTTGCTGGCGCGTACCGCCCAGTACCAGATTCAGTACTTAAATTCCCGCAGACGACGCCGAAATCGCCGAACAGGCATGCAGCCTTCTCGAGAATATATGAACGCTTTCCGATCGCCTTTGCAATCATTAGAGAGGACCGTTTTAGCGGGACCAGACTTCCACTCCGACTCCGAGAACGAATTTGCTGGCCATGCAGGCATGACGGGCGCCAACGACTCCGATTCAGTGGCCGACTTCCGCGTCACAACCGACTACGATGACAACTCCGATGTAGACGACAATGAATTCCAAGCGAATGACGATGACTACCCGTCTATTGCAGAAATGGAGAGAATGCAGATGGAGCAAATGGAAGATGATCTTTTCTGCCCAGAAAGCGAAGACAGCGAGAGTGATGATGACATGAACGAGTTGAGTGCCTTAGAAGGGGGTCGTCTCGCGATGCGCAGGCGCTTGAGAGCCGCTGGCCAGCAAAGCACCTTGGACGACTATATTAGCCTCCATCGACGAAGCATGGTTCCCAGTCTGATTGAGCCGATCGCCTCTACACGAAGTGCGCCCTTTTATTCGGGAACACATTCCCAGACTCAAGAAGTGTTAAAGCCGCACGCTCGATTCTTCATTGAACGAGAGAAAAGCATGGTCAGCGTGAAATTTGATCCGCCTCCGTAAGTACCACCCCTTCTCTCTCCATCAGCTTCATGCCGCCCAATGTCTCACGCTTGCTAACTGATGTTCAAGTTCTGGGAGGTTTATCTTGATTAAATTATGGAGTCCTCACAGCGGAGGCAACATTGACATCCAGAGCATCATCGCGCACGGCTTTGCCGGTCCCAGATTCTTCCCTGCTGGAAATTTCAGATGACGTGTCATCATCCTTATGAGTGGGGAAAGGTCATACAAGAGCTATAGAATTACACATATCTCCGAGTTATCGACGTTCGGCGGACACCCGGGTCACTAGTAACCCCTTTCGAAGTCCTTTTGTCGAACAGACTTCCAATCAATCCTTTATTTCCCCCTCTTTTTTTCACATCCTTAAAGCAATGGCATTTTTTTCTCCATGCAAAGGACGCCGCAATATTCTCGATTGTTCCCAGCGCTATGTGGAAAGGCCACTCAAGTTAGATTCATAGATATAGTGTCCAGTTAATAATGGACGAGCTAGACATGGTTAGCGTTCGTTCTGTATTACTTCGATCCCATGGATGATGCTCATTGTTGCTCCAATATGGACTTAAGCCATACCTTCCGCTCCTGGTCTGTGAAAAACCGAGATGTTAGTCAAATCAGACGACTCGAGCTGGTTGACTGAGTTGCAATGTACTTTGCGGAGGTGAAGATAAATCAAGTTTGATTCATAGAATCATCAATTACTCGAATACATCATCATGTCCATCACAGGTCGCTTCCTTCGTGCCTTGGCAGAGTCGCCAAAATCAACGGGATCTCAGGATCAGCAATCAAAGGCATGGAGGTCGCAATGACATGTGATACAGGTATCAAGAAAAGGAACTGCGGCTTTGACGAAGTAAAGAATTAATCATAACAAAAAAAACAACCTGACACATGTGGCCAGACCCCTGAACCGCAGTACCACACATACATATCCGACCAGTGTTACTCCAAACATTAATAGCTGTTGTGGACAAACGAAGATCGAAATCAAAGTAACCGATCAGATGAAGGGTGTAAAAAAGGTTGCAATAAGACGTTCAGAAGTCTTAGCGTCCCTTAAGCATGTATGTACAAAAGAAGAAAGCCCTGATCTCTCTGCTGGGAAAGAAGGGGTATCGATCAAGCGGGATACACCACGCTATTAAATTCGTAAAAAGGTAACCTGGAAAGGCCGAAAGGTGCAGGTCGATGTCTTTTGAAACCATGCTCATTTCTCATTTCTCGTGCCAAAGATCGTCGAACGCCGAGCCTCCCATGATGAAAAAGAGATCTCCAACCAAGCCAAAACAATGTCCCTGAAAGAAAAGGACTCCAACGCCAACCGACGGGGTATGGCTCCATTCCAAAAAAAATGAAGAGACAGGAAATTAATATCAACAAGGGTAAAAACGGCAACTTAAATGACGACAACATCTCCTTCAGCATCTGCGGGATCTGAAGCCATCATATCGCCATATTTACCAACAGATATCAACATAGAATCATCGTCGAGATCTATTGCACTGTCATCGTTATTCGGAGCATGAAGACTTGTGATGCTGTCCGTCAGGCCTGCAGCTTTATCATTCGAAGGATTGCTGTGACTCGATTGCGCGTCGAGTCTGGATCGCTCCATTGCTCGTCCTTGTGAGGGGTTGTTGGCCGTGGTAGGACTGACGCTTGCTCGTGGCCTTCCATCGACAGGATGAGTATCAGTTGAGACAAACGAATCGTCCTTGGCTACACTAGGGAAACCGGAATGCTTGGCTAGAAAGTTGCTGAATCCGGCTTGCTCTTGTCCGAAACTCGCATTGTGCAACGCACTCGGTGTGCTTTTCATGAAACCGCCTTTCTCTGCTTGCCAGAGCATCATTTCATGGAAGAAGACTTTAGTCATCCACCAGGCACTGAAGCTCTGAGCGCCTCCAAGGGTCAGTCGGCGAAGGATACAATCCCACAAAGCGTCCACCTTCTCGATGATGCACTGAGTGCGATGGTTGGGGAAGATCGCCGGCAAATTCAAAATAAACGATATCCACTTGTCCGGGAAGTTGTACTCCTCACCAAGAGGAGCCGACTCCACAGGAAATTTATGAGACTGCATATCTCCTTCCGTATCTGGCTGGCTGAAAAACGGTTGACCAGCGGTGGGATTGATGTCACTAATTGGAGTAAGAAGTGCCCGAACATCGTGCTTCAAGATCTGTTCCGTTGCGCTTTCCGCGCAGCTCGGGATATTCGCTTTCGAGATCATTTCCCGAGGGTCGACAAGAGTTTTGAAGTCGAACCACATCTGATTGCGATTATCAGGATGGCAGAGCCAGGCTGCTGCCGCATTAGCCGCCTGGTTAACGTCGAGCATATGTTTCAGGAGATTGCAAAAGATATGAGCTGGTACTAAGCGCGCCAATGAGACATGTACAGGCTGAGCTTTGAATGTGTCGGCGATATGCGCAGTGAGTCGCTGAGAGATCGAGCTGAAAGCATCCAGGACAACATTTGGGACTACCTGCGTGGTAAGTGGTGCCACGAATGCAATCATTTTCTGATACATGAGCCAGTCGCATTCTTTGATCCATGGAGCGAGGTTTGGATGTGTTAGGAGCTTTTGCACTGGAACTGTCAAAGTTCCATGAAAAGAACTGAAGAATTTCAACAGATTCCGCTCCTTGCAATACCGAAAGCTGTCAATAACCGAGATGCAGTGAGACCTGTAGAGCGCAGCAAGCGCGGCAGCGACCTTCATGTCCGTATTGGCAGGTAGGTACGGGTGGATATCTGGTAGCTGCAGCGACTCGTTATCAATAGACGGTCCGTCAGCAGACGGAAACTGGAGCATCTGATGAACCATCTTGCCTGATTGATTCGCCACGTTCTCAAGGGTGATCGTCAAATGAATGTTGGATCGGTGCGGGTGTTGGCAAGCGCAACCTGAGTTTGCTGAATTACTGACGGAGAACCTGGGAGCAAAGGAGATGGTAGGGGAGGGAAACACTGCAGTGTCCAGAGGGGGTTGCGATATGCTAATGCTATAGTCCCAGTCAGTTCTATGAGTCTTGAGACCGACAGATGTCAGGATCGCTTTCTTACCTCTTCATGTGCGTTGGGTTGTCAGGTTTGGTCTCCTGCATGCCGATCGAGCCGCCTGTGTTAGAAGGAACTTGGGGGTTAAGTGTGGGAGGCTTCTGCTGTTTCTCTTCGATCACAGTCAGATCCACGTAATGATACTTAGACTCTCCCCGGACTCCGAGTCGTCGTGTCTGTACATTGGGAAAAATAATTCGAACAAGCTTTCCAAAAGAAGCTGGGTTCAACACAGAGACGCGCTCAGTACCACACTTTTCGGCATAACAGCAGTAGACACGGTCGCGTCGAACTGAGCCGCTGCTTTTTCTGCAGTTTTCTTTCAACCTGAATAGAATGAGAAAAGACCGAGCTACTCTTCAACGCGTCTGCGACTTACCAAATCATTGCGAAGACCTGTTTGACCTTCTCCGCTTTTCCGCCGGCGCCTTCATGTTTCAACACCTCTGCAGCCATCTGCTTCAAAGTGTAACCTTCATACTGCCGCAGTAACTTCCGTAGCTCGTTATCGTTGGCGAGTGTTGAGCTAGATCCTTTCTTCTTCTTCCCTCCAGCTTCCGAATTCTCGTTTTCTTCTAGAACTTGCTCTGGGGCATGATTCTCGATGCCGCTGTCGTACATTGGCTGATATTGAGGAACGGGTACTCCGGGCAGGCCATGGCCTCCTAGTTCTGGAGGTAAAGAGTGATGGGTCATGGAATGGCCATGGAGGGCTTGATGCTGGAAATCATCGGTTCGAAGGATCATAGCATGGTGAGGATCTTGCAGTGTGGGATCGAGTGATGTTCCAGTACCCGGATGCGACAGTTGTTGACCGAATCGCATGATAATGTCCTCGGGGTTATTACCAAAGACGTGGTGGCCTGGCGCAGCTTGAGTCGGCAAGAATTGGTGGAATCCATCAGACATGTGCTGATCCTGGGTCTGCTGGGTAGTGCTCGATTGAATACTGGCCGTCGAGCCTCTGGACCTTGGACGGCGACCGTTCCTCGAGACAGCTTCGGAGCGCGCTCTCATAAGGTCTGCCGTCCCTGGACGACTTTGGGGGGCCATTTGAGTCGCCTGGGAAGCAGCGCTCGAGGCCTGTGACGCAGCTCGGCCTGGATTGACCGCATCAGTAAGTATCCATGTTTTTGAGGGCGGTAACTGAAGAAATCCCAGAATCTTGGTCGCGGTACTTACCAATATCAGGAGGCATGCCTGGAGCTATCCAATGCACGTGTAAGCGTTGTAGTTTCTAGCGTTGGGTGGACGACGGTAACCACGGGAAATAGCGTGTGTTTTGATCTTCTCACGCCCACATCGACAACTCAGCGAACATAGAGGGAAACGACGATACGCAAAGCGGGAAACTTGTCAAAAAGCAACTGCATGCAGTATCCAACATCCAGAGAAGTCCCTTAGGCAGCCAACCGGGCTAGAGAGGGCTCATTGCCACTGCGTTGAGGTGTCGAGGTATCAAATGTCTAGGAAGGAGGATAAACAGAGAGGGCCGTTCCTCAGACAACGACTGCGATTGTTTGGGTTTGTGGTGGCTGGCGTCACGTGTCCGTCAGGCCATCAGCAGCCCGCTTATGTAATTGACTGTGTATGAAACCAGAAAGGGATCCATGTCAAGGAAGAAAATTCCAGTTTAGTTCGAATTTGTTGAGCCTGGTGCGCCAATCACTAACCGGCGATGTTGTTGAATACTCTGTGGAATGTTTGCAATAATAGTAATGCAGAACGTGATACATATACTTTGCCTTGAAGTTGGAGATTCGATAGTAAGGGGTGCCACTCCTTACACATATTTACGTCCAATGGTCCAGAGATTCATCTATGACAGTCTATTTGGAGGTGATAATTGTGGGCATCATTGTGTCCATTGATACTATATACAATAGAAGGGCCGGATCCATGTTCTTCGAAGTTTGTTGCACTGACTTATCCTTTCCTGCATATAGTCATTGGATAAACAACACATGTCACAGAGCAATAACCACAAAATATGCTGCATAAAAACGACCTAACAAAAGGTAAAAACCAGTCCGTCAAGAAAATATAATGTGAACGGTAACAGGAAGAGACATCCACATGTTACAATTGCAACAAAAAAAACCTGACAAGAGTGGGATTCGAACCCACGCCCCCTTGCGGAGATCAGGAAACTTCCGAAGAAGCTAATATTAAGGTAGGCCTTAACCTGACGCCTTGGACCAACTCGGCCATCTTGCCTTGGTGCGTGTGGTCAACTGCCCAATTACACCTCTGAGCCTACAGAAATGCCAATGAACAATTTCGCTCTCAGAGCTCCAGTTTTACTACATATATCGACTCGCTGAGAATCCTGAGATATTAGAGTTGGGGGTAATCAACGCTTAGATCTTCATGGAGGGGAAGACACAGGTGTATGAGGGTCTTGAGGAAATTACATGCGCCCATCGAGTGGTTTGTATGGCAAATATACAACGGCAAAGCAGAATGAACATGGCGAAATTCAACTATTCCATTAACCCACTAACATTCTACAGAAAAACACAGCAAGTATCACTGGGTCATTTCGTTCACTGGCTCTGAAACTTTCCAGAGTCCGAAACACAGGTAGCCATGTTCATCGCCGAATCTATTCCATCGGCACATCCGACCTCGCAGCCGAAAGAGAGCGCCAATCTACCATGCACACAAACAAGGAAGGTGAATTGAGTTTCTCTCCTACCCGATTGGTGACGGCATAAAAATTGCTCCGTGCAGGTTACATGCATAGACAAACGCAAGAAACGGCAGGTCTCCAGCACGCAACCTTCTAGTTGTCGGAGAGAAACATGCACAAGTGCCAGGAGGTTATTGGGCGAAGATACCTCGGCTCAGCAAGGTCGAGAACATTGCCAATCGCTGCATAGTCTTGGACGTGCATGATGCGTATGACGATGGAGCACACTGCACAGTACATGTAGTGCCAAGCGAACCGAAACCAGATGTCCACGCTCATAGGCACCTCGGAAGATAATGTCGACTACGAGGTGCCAATGATGTTATCGGTATCGTTCCCGTGGCCCTGCAGGGCTGTGGAAGAGACCCCATAACGGGTCCACCGATTCTGATATGATTATATGAATGACAGAGTCTTGCTGTTCGAACCGGACCGCCCTTGTCGATCCCGATCCCGTCTCGGCCGGATGTACATGCACGGGTATACGGAGTAGTGGTGTTTGTATCAGACTTGGATATCATTATTCTCGCATTTGCTGCCGATCGTTGGCATGCTGCAAAACAGCGAGACTGCCGGTGAAATCGTTCTCACATGAAACGCGCCAGGGAAATTCCAAATGGAGTCAAATCGATCTCATTCAGTCTGGCCGTCAACGCTTCGTGTATTGTGAACCGCAGGCCTGCAATTTCTATCTAGAAAGAAAACCCAAACAAAATCAGATAATATCTCCATATTAACCCAGTACCATCTATAATTAACCGTCTATGACTTTTTCGGCCGTCTGTTCTATTCATTCTCACGTATTTACTGCCAAAGAGCCCTGCTCTGGCTAATAAAAGCCGAGTAAAACCAAAGCGCGTAAGCGAATATCGAAATCTTTGACCAATCCAATAATCTCCTCCTTCCGGCGTATCCAAGTCGTAAATTCGTGAATGACTGCTGGATGAAATATCCAGCAGCCATGACAGCGGGGAGGTTCCATTACTTCGAGTGAAGAGAAGCTGGACCTGTAAGGCTGTCCCTGTCAAAAAGATCTTGGGTTACCCAGTAATTGACCCAGCAGTTGACCCAGTAGTTGAACTTGTAGGTCCTCATTTCTTCAGGACCTGCTGTCGCTCGACGCGAGCAAGTCGCCACGAGGCGCCGTACCTCATCTCGATCCAAAGCAATGGAGCGTTGATGACAACGATTCCGGCAAGCAGGGGGAATGTCCACTTCGCGGTCAATTCATCAATGATGGGCTGAACAACCGCAACACCTGCTGCGCCGACAGAACATCTCATCAAATTGTTGCATGCAGTGGCACTAGCGCTGGCACCGGGGTACAAGTCGATTACCAGAGCGCTGTTGATCGTGAAGATGCCAGTGGCACAGAATGCAATGATGTACTGCAGGATGATAGGAACGGCCATGTGAGTCTGCAATGAAACACCGTAAACTGCGGTGCACACGACGAAGAGCGCAATGATCCACCAGGTGTTGCGCATACGTGCTCGCTCAATCGGGAAATCCTTGTGCGTCTTGGAGGTTACTCGAGTGTCAGTTGGATAACCGCGCTGACGGTAGTACTCTTGCTCAGTCTTGCGATGGTTGTAATCCATCAAGTATCCGACTAGGTACGATCCAGACATGCACCCGAATCCTAGATCAGGTCAGTATGGGATTGTGACAGAGGAAAGGGCAGGCATTGCTTACCATTGCCGAGGAACGTCAAGCCAATCTCCAGTGAATTCAAGCCATATGCTTTGCGGAAAAGGTCCGTGGTGCTTGAAGTGACCATGCTCCAAACCGTATATATAATACTTCCGAAGAACAAAGCGATAAAGACGTCCTTCTCCGTCAAGAACCTAAGAGGGGCAAACAAAGTATGAAATGTAACCTTCTTCTTCTCCTTCAGATCCGAGCCCTCGCCTTCCATCGCCTTCTCCTGCGCTATGATCATGTAGATGAAAGGCTTGTAGATGCCCTTGAGTCGAATGGTGCCATTGCCGGCAATAGATCGCAACGTCTCCGGGAGGAAGAAAAAGATAGAACAGAGACTAACGCCAGCGAGAATCGTTAGAAACCAGAAGATCGACCGAAAACCCCAGTATTTAGTTAGAATACCGCCGAATACTGGACCGATGCCTTGTCCCAGCATGCGAACTTTGAAACGAGTCAGCTTCTTTCCCGGTAAGGGAGAAAGGAAAGATAGCTTGACTTCTTACCTCCTCCAAAGATTCCGACCAAACTGCCTCTCTCAGCAGAAGTTGTGATATCACCAATGACACCAGCACCTTGAGAATGTAGTTAGGACATGGCCACTTAAATGCGGTTGTAAGATCTGCTTACCAATTGAGATGGTAGCGGCACTACCAGTGGCCTGCAAAGCTCGAAAGGCCATGAGCTCAACATAATTATTGGAGACTCCAAGGGCAATGTTGGCCGCCAGATAGACAATGAATGTTCCGATAAAGATGGGACGTCTGCCAATCACGTCTGAGAATGATCCCCAGAAGAAGGGGCGATTCCCTGTACAATCATGTATACCGTGATAGTCAGGGTAGCAAGGGACATCGAAATACCGAGTTGCTATTGATTTTAGTTCAAACTGTCCTTGACGGCAGTACGAAAGGGAGAAAGGAAGGACAGCAGGCAGTAGGGGTGTAGAATCCTTACACTCGAGACCTCCCCAAGGGCAGGGAAGTAGATGTTCGAGGACAACGGAGAGAAGATAGCGGCCATTGATACGATGCAGACCATCTGTACCTTCCTGAACCGACTGAAGATATGATATGGAGGAGGTGACAGGGTTTGGCCCTCTAATTGAAGAGGCTCAGGAGACCTTGATAGTTGCTTGTCATCCAGAGGCATGACGCTTGGGGTCGATTGGACGGGTGATTGTGTAACTTGGAAGTCCTTGCTCTTTTCCATGTTGTCTGATATGAACAATGGCTTCTCTCTCTTGCCGGATGGAGGTAGTCTGCCCTCCTTTAAATGTGCTATGTAGATATAGAAGTGGATCAGTTGAGGACAATGGCATGCTGCACGCCGGACATTTTGTATCCCTTGTCAATAACCGGATACTCTACACTGATGTGTACTGTAGATGCAAGAAAATCCCCCTCCTGTCGTACCATGTCACAATATAGGCGAGATCGTCCACCACGGGTTGAAAGAAGAAAAGGTCTCCCAACTGTGGATTGTCCCGTATGGATCCATAGCCATGACTCTCCTCGATGAGGGAGATGGTAGGCAGTGCAGTTTCACTAGGAGCCAGACTAAAATGGCCGACGATCAACCCTAGACGCTTATACAGACGCAACTAATGACATCGCGAAGCTGCAAGGTCGGAAACCCGGTTTCAGAATGTATGCCTGAACATATGCATACGTACTATACAACTCACCTTCGTCGTCTTTCCTCTGTCGATTGACAGCTTGTGCGCTGTTGTAGTTCGAAGCCCTAACTTCTGGCTCTGGCGCTTGGTTACGATTGTGGTCGACTCAGGACCTTATCATAATGTTCATATCATATCTGATGCTAATGTTTTTGGCCATCAAAAGTTCAAAACTACATGAGACTGCAATCCTTCTGGATTGTTTGGCCAAAACCCGTGTCCGCTTAGGGGTACCCTCGCACCGTGGCAGAAGTGGAGTCTGCAAAATCATTATCAATGAGCATGAGCAAGGAACAAGTACCTTTAATGCAAGTTGACGTTATTGGAGCCGATAAGTAATTCCAAGCCGCTTGTGAATATGACTTCGGACGGCAAGGCCTAGCTTTTGAGGACCAATGATTTGGAAGATATTCGCAGGACTCAAGTTTTCTTGTAGCGATATTTGCATAATAAGAGATGGAACACTGTGAGGATCGCCATATATCAGTGCAGAATCCTTCCACGTGCAATTGCAATGCTTGCCACTCTTTCTCTTCTCCATCGACTTTTAAGATACAACCAGTAGCCAAGCTTGATCAGCACCAACAGAGTACGTACTCTTTGGGGTTTCTTCTTGTTTATCAGTTTGGTGATCATGCATGTAGTCGTCATCAGATACACTGTAAGCCTACTTTCACTCCTGCTTTTCGTCAGGTTGTGTAGATTTGTCAGCTGTGCACTCCAATCGCTCAATTAGAAATGGACTCCTTACTTGCCCCGTAATGAACTTTGGAACACTCGGAAGCAAAAGGGTCGAATGCAAGAACGTTGGACTTTTGATTATTCACTTGAGAATGTTCAGCATAAGCTCATCGCCATCTTCTGCACAGAAGCAAGTGCACCCTCCAGAACCAGAAGTAACAGGTGCCCACTCCCTCAAATAGTACATCCTTAGCGTCAAAACTATCATCATTAAGGCTCAGAACTAGAATCGACTCCTCTAGATGCAAGTGGAGAATTGCTCAGCACAATACGCTCAACGTACTCTACTGAGGGCCAACGAGTCTGTGGGATGATACGTACCGTCTGTGTCGTGAAGTGCGTAATGTAGCTGGCCATGATTATCCCGGCCGTCCTTGGCGCTTGGGGAGGGCGCGGTTTCTTGTTTGATAAGGGTGTCTCTGAAAACTACGTATGGAGTCTATGAAAAATGCAGTTAGATCCCTGGGAATGTGGTCAAAGTGATCTGCAGCGGACTCTGTCCTGTCGATCGGAGGCCGCAGGGGCCCGTGGGATCCCGTTTTGTTAGTAGGCTCTTTGAGATCGACGGCTGTCTTTCGGAGTTAACTTTAAAAAAGGACGTAAGCATAATCAAGGGGGTCTGAGTCCAGAGCCCTAGTTCGTGGATCGTCGTGATCAGTGTTCAATGGTCATAGACAGGACCTAAGTAATGCATTAATCAGCATCATGTTGTTAACCTGATGTGAGACATTGTCCCCATAGATGGGAGGCGGGCAGTGCTTGGGCAAGACAATTCTCTCCTACTGATTCCGATGAACAGACATTCTGATGACATTATCTTCGAAAGATAAGTAGACATCCTTGCCCAAATGCACCGTTCACCAATACTATGTGCAGTATTAACTGTATCATAGGGGGCCTCCGAGGTACACCGAAGTCGGGTAGCCGATCGTTTCAAAGGGGACTGAAGACAGAGAGTACTGAGGACCCTGTCTGCCGTCCTTCCGCACGTTGCAGATTAGGGGCGTCCCATTAGCTTGATCAACAACCACTGTCTGGGATTCTGTATGATGTACGGAGTAGTAGAATCAATGATCCAGTAAGTGGGATTAAGCAGTCTCCATCAACTGAACTACGAATATCAATGGCCTTCACCTGCAGTTGCATTTATGATACATCAGAATGATCCTACATTGTCTAGGCAGCCTATCTGGTTACCCACACCCGATGCCTGTTGCTGTTTAGGATTCCAGCCAATTGCACCAACCAGTAAGTGCTAACTGGAAGAATTATGATTGATACACTAATGCTTGGACATATACGTAGCACTGTCCTTCGATCAGCAGTCAGGACTCCACCTCGACGCCCTACGTACGCATTTTCATCTCCCCCTTATGGAAGTTTCTATTGTTTGTTTTGTCCACGGTGCTGGGATTTATATATAGATACGTACTCCATACTCCGTAGTATCCAATCATTCAAGCTCCCCACAACTTAGGCTCATGGCACTAAATCGCCTAGCCTAGGAACCCATTAGTTAAGCCACCCCCATAACGTAATCCACGAGCGAGCGGATCACCCAACGCGTCTTCCACCACAGTTGAAAATTGAAGCCATTCAA
>JSYV01000600.1:0-17529 GCA_000787455.1 Evansstolkia leycettana | reverse complement strand
GGGGAGGGGGGTTGCGAACTCGCGCGATCAAGCAAAAACCGAATGAAGGAGTGATTGCCTTGATAAAGCACGATTCTGGCGAGAGGAATGCGGCTCCTTTTTTTACCAGTACATGAGTACATGGATGGGATTCAAGGAGGGGTTGGAAGCGACTCTGCTCATCATCGACCCCCGCCGCCGCGCGCCCCCCCCCGTTCAAAACGAACGCCCACTTCGTGTCATTATTGGCCACGTCTTGTCCTGCATTGCCGAAAATGGCCTCATGACCTCCTCCAACAACAGCCCTGCTCTGTCCAGAAGAATATATTGGTCAAGGTAGGCCGTCTGATCTCCCTCGTCGACACCAGAAGGAATCGCATGCGGTGGCACACATCCTACTAAACGACGCTTTGATGCATCTGGAAAGCCTACCAGACTCGTTCTATCTAGCGTGACGTTCTCTGGATTCCAGAAGCGACGGGCGAATGGCTTGCTATGGGAAGCTCATGCATAGTATGCTGACGGAAAGAGTGATGAGAGCATGTCTAAGCGAGGTAGGTATAACAAACAGAACAGACGGGACAATCCCGCTGTTTGTTTGTTCTGCGAGTCGATTTTAGCGGTAATTTCGAGCCAGGGACAGTGTCTGATAAGAAGAGATCTACCCAATGCTTGTCAAAAGAAACACACACCCTAAGCATCGGGGGACAATTGAGTGTCGATGAAGCGGGATGACATGACATCTGGGGTCCGACAAATTACTAGTTACCTCCCTTCACCGTATTTTGATAACTGGGATGATGGGTGAGAGTTCCCAATGCTTTGAACTGATTGAAAGACATTCATCTAGGTAGCTAATGTATGTATCTGAAATCGAATCTACGACTATCCCCCGAAAGAGTCAGGTCGGCTCAGACAAATTCTCCATGATGGTGAGCAGAAGATCAGATCAATGACCTTAGTGTCGATGGCTTGTTCTGCCTCAAGTCCTCCTCTCGTTTTTGACCTCTGGACTCGGTACATGCAACACTCTGCAGTATCAATACCGTTTCATTTATTTCCGCTTCTTCGTGCAACAGGGAATCCGGAAATAATACCATTATGTACCAGAACTTCCTACCTTGTGGCAGGTGACCCCGCCGGGATGCAGAGCCTCATTGTTCTTGCTGTCCACCATCCAAGGCTGTGCATCATCAACAGACTACTAATCACTTCTTGACTGTTCCTCCACCCCAATTTCACGAATCAGCACTATCTGTCTCTGTAGTCTTACCCAGAGCATGGGTACCTACTCTAACCGTCAAAATGCGCAAGGTTTTCCTGACCGGGAAGTTATGGCACCTGGAAGAGCTCAGTAGCGAAGCTTCCGAGATTGAGTAAGAATTCTGGCAAGTCCCACCTGCGATCTAACTGGCTGATATTTTTTGATATAGTGTTGTCTTGGTGCCAGGGTTGGGAACCCCAACCGTGGATGATTGGAGTGTCAGTCGGCCGTCCTGGTCATCAACAATGCGACAATGGCAGACGCGGATTAGATATCTCGAATTTGATTATAGTATCATGATTGATGAGCACTTCTCTTGGCAGCTTCTTCTCGACCAAGGCACCCAGCTGCTCAATGACCTGCAAGAGATTCGCAGTACAGATGAGGTAAGGAATAGTGCAATCGACACTCGCATGCAGACCATTCTCACTGACTTCAAGGCTTGCTACCTACCAGATGAAGGCGCGGCCGCTGCTCTTCATGTGTCACAGTCTTGGAGGCATGGTTCTCAAGCAGGTAGGCCTCTATCGGGTCGTCAGATCTTCGACTATTGACATGGACAGGCACTCTGCATCGCGAATTTGCAATTCCATAAATATTCGATCCTATTGAATGTTATCTCGGGCATAATGTTCCTAGGAACACCCCACAAGTCGGAAAGCAGTGACACGTTGGCAGAACAGTCCCTGTTTGCTCTTCGATGTGGCTCCAGCAACGTCTCTCCCAAGCTGAATTTGACGCAATTAAAACAGAATTCGTCTCTACTGGTCGATCTCGCGAATCGCTTTTATGACACCAACATCAGGGTTGATATCATCTCGATCTTTGAGAAGAAAGAGACGAAATTGAAAGAGGGTCGTCTGTTCACCAAGAACCGGAAACTGATTGTAATTGCTCTCAGCAGCGCTCCCCTGCCCTCCTCGATTTGAATATAATGCTGATCAAGCCTGCAGGTAGTAGACCAAGATCTAGCTACCACGGGAGCTCCCCTTGAGCAAGTTGTTGGCCTGCCAGCAACGCACAAGGAGCTGTGTAAGCTGGAGGATAAGAATGGGCAGCCTTTTGAATCCGTGAAGTCATGGATGCGGGCTGTACTTGAAAACTCAATTCGAAATATCGAAGAAAGAATGCGATCATGTACGTGGATTGGCTTCTATGGTCACTGAATAAGGTCCGCGACTCGAAACTAATTGAACCTCATCAGATCAACTGCGAACCACACCGAGCCCTACATCAAGTAGCATCACCTCACTGAGGGCGGCGAAGCAAGGTATGCATTGTTTAGAGTTGATAGAGTTAAAGAACAGCAGATAACCCTTCCATGTTAAGCTCTTAGTAGCGGAAAAGGCACTGGTGACGCTCAATATGGGTCTTCGACGTTCGATGTCGAAATGATTCCTATCATTGAGGGGTTTTCGGTGTCTCGTAAGATGGCCCGACTGCCTTGCTTCTCTTTGGGTACGCTACAAAGGAACAAAGACTTCTGTGGAAGATCGGATATCCTCAAGGATTTGGACGCTGCTTTACTGCCATCACAAGACACCATCGTTTCATCTGAGCCGCAGAAAGCGAAACACGTCACTCTTTGCGGTATGGGTGGTCTTGGTAAGACAGAAATCGCTCTGGAGTATGCCTGTTCTCGGCAATCGAAATTTGATGCCATCTTCTGGATTCGTGCGGACGATGTGGACAAATTCGAGATGGATTTCGCAGAAATAGCAGCCTCCCTGGGTCTTGAAGACGCCACCGAGACTCGGAATCAAGTTGTAAGCCGGGAGCTGGCAAAAGGCTGGCTATCAAATCCAAGAAAACTCCTCGACCAAGAACATGACACGGTAGGTCAATCCGAGGCGTCATGGCTCATCATCTTGGACAATGCAGACGACCCGGACATTCTCTCTGATTATACCCATATGTTTGGATTTGGCTCGTGGCTGGTCACGAGTCGTCACCCACTCGCCAAAAACCTATTCTCTCAAGATTCACTGAGCATTGACTTGTTGCCTCTGGACGAAGATGCCGGTGCCGAGCTCCTTCGGAAGTTGACCCATAGGACAGGCGACGTACAGCTTTCACGGCAGGTTGTGAAGAGATTGGGAGGACTACCGCTTGCCATCTCACAAATGGCAGGTATAATACGACGGCAATACTTGAAATTTGCAGACTTTCTATTACTGTACGAAGACGACTCTGAGCTCGAGGAACTCCAAAACCGCGAGCTAGCACCCCGTCACCCGACAGCCAGGGGGACGATTGCTTCTATATGGGCATTTGATCAGCTAGGCCCACAGCCTCGATCTCTTCTCCAGGCTATGGTCTTCCTTGACCCCGATCGTATCCCGGAGCGCATCCTCACGGAGAATAGTTCTAAATTTGCCAGCAACCCGCACTGGCCCAAGAAAATGGGCGCCTTTTTTGCCGCGCGTGCGGAGCTGCTGGATAGATCTTTGGTCAAATTCAATGAAGATAAGAAAGAGCTGTGGATACACCGTGTGCTCCAAGACGCAGTGAGAGTAAGAATGGATCGTGCCCAATTCATCGCTGGATTCTCCATGGCAGTCGCCGTGCTCTTGGCCCTATGGCCTGAGACTTCCCCGGACAAGAGGCACATGGTTGAACGTTGGAGGCTGTGTTCCGACCTTTATGCGCACGTCATCTGGCTTCGAGATATTTACGAGAAGCATTTGAAGCAGGAAGACCTGGATTGTAAATTGCAACTTGCGAACCTTCTCTTCGAAGCAGGCTGGTATGACTTCCAGCTGCCTGTGGGATGATTTTACATTGCTCCATTATCTTTGTAATTATTGACTGACCCTTCTACCAGGTGGCAACACGAAAGAGGCAACTCACACGCAATCCGATCCCTTCTTGAACTGGCCCTAGAGCTCTGTCAGGCTTGTGATAAGAGCGAGACGCGAGATTTACTTTCCGATATCCACTACGGATTAGGCGCGGTTGCAAATGAAACGAATGACGGAGATTCTTGTTTGAAGCATAACAGCGAGCTTCTCGCTCTGCGCCAAGCAAGTGTCGAGGAGACAGGAATTCAAGACATACGACTCGCGGTGGCATATAATCAGATTGGCACAGGCTGGATGATGGCAAAGAACTACAAGACAGCGGCGTCGATGTTCGAGAATGCCATCAAGGTTTACAGACAACTTCCGGACTACAACAAAGGGATGACGTCGGTTGCTTTGGCAAACTTAGGTCTAGCCTTCTGGCTTCAAGGAGATCTAGACAGAGCATCAGAGACCCTTGAAGAAGGTTTGCGCGAGAGAGAGGAGCTGTTTGGTCCCATGGACACCGAGTCGTTTCGGTAGGTTGCTGCGATATTCAATAGTACCCCCCATATCCAGCAGGGTTACCAACGCGGCTAACCAACTTTTGCAGTTGCGGGAGACTACTCTATGCTCTGGGGAATGTCAAATACAGCCAGGGCGCCATAGAACAAAGTGAATCGTATCATCAGAAGGCCCTAAAGTCGTTTCAGTCCACTATCGGAAATAATCATCACCGCACAGCAGATGTGTGTCATAAGGTGGCCCAGCATTTCCTCCGCCATGGTGATCCTCAGAAGGCCCTGTAAGGCACCTCGCAATATAAGAGTCGCTTCAACAGTAACTAACAACTCATCTCATAGGATTCTCATTGACCAAGCATTGAAAGTCTGGGGAGCCGATAGGACTGTCTACAAGCCCGAAATTGCGAGGTCCACTTTCTTGAAAGCCAAGATCTTGTATCATCTTGGAGACGAGAAGATCGCGTCAGGATTACTCAAAGAAGCATCAACTATGCGACAGGAACTTGAGAAGGGTTCCACAAAACAGGCCAAAGATTTAGTCGAAGAAGATTTCGACGAACTTGTAACATTCTGGTCCAGATAAGGGGGGAGGGGGAAAGTTCATGACAATGAAAGTCGTTTTTGAAAGTTCTGCACTGTGATAGCAGGCTCCCCGTTAAGAAGCAGCGGACGTACATGACAAGAAGAAAATTCATGGAAACATTTTTGAGCCTGTGCGGACAGAAGTTGGTCTCCCACTATTTTCCAGGCAGGCGAGGGCAATATCGATGAGATGCAGATCCGAGCCCGGGGAAGCTACCAGATTGATACAAATGGGTAGAAATTCATTTTGACCGCTGACCTTTGACTCATAGGCCATTTGTCCGATGGGAATCACGATGTCTGGAGACCCCAAAATTGGAGACAAATACAGAGGATCGAACCCGGTTTGTACCGTGGGACTGGCGGGAGGAGTATCGCGATAGTCCGGTTGAACTTCCTGGATAGGCAGAACGACGAGACTGTCTTTCTGTTTGTTTTCCATGATAGTACTCAGAAACCAGGCCTTGTACACACGTAGCCGATGCATGCCCTCTTGATATTGGGCTTCCGTGACTTGTTTCCCAAGACCCCAGCGCCACTTCACAAAGGAATTGACGTACGGCATCTTCCCGTGTTTCCTCCAGTATTTAGCGCGGAAATCATCCGTGCTATGGTAGAAGTCATGGTAGTAGGTCTGAACGACGACGTCCTGCAGATAGTCCTGGAGACCTTGACCGTTGGCTTCCACCGGTACAGTGCGATCCCACGTCTCACTGATTGACAGCATGGATGCTTTGACGTCCAGAAAGGCCTCAAGATCTTGAATAAACAAATTAACCTGACGCATCTGTTCTTGGTTTGCGACTGGAAAGTAATCAAGCGGATATACGAGCTTCACGGGTCGTGTGCGTCGACCGGCCTCCTGCTGCTGCGTGACAGGCGGATTGTACCAAGCCGAAACGAATCGTTTAAAGCCCCTGATGTCTCTTCCAAACAGACATGGAGTGTCAAATGGTAGGAAAGTAGGTATCATCCCAGCCAGATTGATCAAATCGTGGGAGGGCCGGAATTGAAAGCAGCCATTGACCATTGCCGGTCGCCGACCACTGCCAGAGGTGTCGGTCCCGATCGCGAAATCCACCCAGTCATAGGCGGCTACAGCAGCTGCACTGCCACTGCTGCTGCCGGCTGGGGACTGATATCCGTCTCCTCTCGGGT
Source organism: Evansstolkia leycettana (assembly GCA_000787455.1). Taxonomy (NCBI): domain Eukaryota; kingdom Fungi; phylum Ascomycota; class Eurotiomycetes; order Eurotiales; family Aspergillaceae; genus Evansstolkia; species Evansstolkia leycettana. The sequence goes on along the minus strand of JSYV01000600.1, from coordinate 11,242 downwards.
TGAAAGGCGCCTGGTAGTCGACCGCTTCCACCGGCTCTTCTCTTGAGATCAGACTGCTAAGTTTCGTCAAGCCCAGGATCTGCGCCCCCGCAGCTATCAGAGACTCAATGCAGGGCGCTGTTGAAGGAGCCGGGGAGTTCGTCTCGTAGTAGCCGCGATTGCAGAGCGAGTTGGTAAGACCTTTCAGGTGGTATAGATCCTTCACGGCGATTCTAATGCCGTCTAATGGCCTGTTGGAGGCAAAGGTCATTCGGGAAGGCACCGCAACGCTGAGGACTTGATATTGTTCACTCGTGACACGGAGATTATGAAATACGCCGGGATCATGTCTGCCCTGATCAGTACAATGCAAGGAGGGATGAGGACAAAGAATGAGATTGCCTACGGCGCGCCCACTTGCGGTTTCAAAGTCACCATGAACGCCCTCTGTGTATCGTCATACAGCCTGAGGACTCTCCACAAGGCCCCGTCTGCAATGAGGTGCGGACCAGGAGACACGGCACAATCTGCGTACGCCCGAGAATCGAGAAATAGACATTTACTAGTTCTCAGCGTCCGAATCAAATCACCGACTTCACGTTCAATCTCATCTACACGGTCGAAGTGTCCAACGAAGAGGAGGTCAGCGAGAAATTCCGCCCTGAAGACGTCATCATGGTGAAGACCGAGGTCTAGATATGATCGAAGTGATTCCTTGCTCAATTTCTCATGGTGCGGAACGGGCACCGCGGTTATCAGTGAGGTTGAAGGCCAATTCGATGGTTGTTCAGGGCACTGTTAACAGCAAGATGCCCCCCTTTTAGCATATGCGGGGCCCCGGCAATATCTGGTAAGATTTGGCATTTATCAACGGACCTTCATGACGAAAACCGCTGCGTACTGGACATCTTCGAGCTCGAAAAGACGCATAGGTCCCAGGCTACGGAGATTCAGATCACGGCGCATCATTGAAGGTCGATTATTCGATAGGACCTTCGTATTTGGTCTGGAATGTGCTCCAACTGGTTGGTAATGGGTTGTCAGACACCGTCTAAAGGTGAGGCGTGCGCGGGAGAAGTAGTCGCGGCGAAGACCCCGCATACCCCTTCAGTGATCCAACGTCGAGCTGATGATGAATTTATCAACGATCTGATGATGGGGCAAGGATCACTCTTGTGGCGCAAGATGCTTGTCCATTGCACGTCCCTCAAGATGGAAATACGAAAATTATATGTATTGATGTGTATTGCCTTCCCCGCAAGGCTGGCTGTGTTGTACGAAAGTACCACCAACTTCCAACGTTCATGGATGTGTTGGACGTTACCGTGGCCAATGAGCCACTTGACATACTAGCCTACTGCTTGTTGTGCCAATCTTGACCTATTTCAGAACGTCATAGCCTTAGAAAGTGTCTGCCATCCTGAACATATGCAGGCAACAGCCTCCAGGCATTCTTCATCGGGATGTAGATTCTTCCCTGGATCCTTCTCAAGGATATATCATTCCCTCATGACCAATAGAGGTTCAGAAGTCAAAGGGTACTGATAGCACTCATCCATCCGCATCGCCTAAACTTCCAACTTCAGGTCTGCCGTTCCGCTGGATTTGATTTTCAGCGATCGAATCCGAGAGTTGAGTAATATGTGTCGCAGGTCTTGTGGTACATCCCGAAGCATAAACACAATGGACAGTAGAAGGAGGGGCCCTGAAACTGCAAACCAAACCCAAATGCTGAGTACACTGCCGGGTGTAATTTGAGAGAAGTTCATTCCGAAGAAGGAGGTTGTGAAGGATAGAGGGATGAAGAAGAACGCAAGTCTTGTCAGTTTGGCGACTCCTTCAGCCTGCAGAATAGCTTTCTGAGACTCCCTCAGCATTGTTTCATTCATGACAACGCTCATGCTTCTGTCGCATTGGGCGGACACGCCTCGAGCCCGGCTCAGAAGATGATCGAAGTCCTGGAGAAGAGAAGTTGTCACAGCGTCTATTCGCTTTCGAGTCTGCTTATCAACGTCGCTCTTGAACGTTTGCGAATTAATTTGAGTCTTGATAAAGTGTGTATTTTCTTGGAGACGCTGGATATGCCGATCCAGAATCTGCTTGTGGTACAGCAGATTCGACAAGGTAAGACTCTTTCGCTGTTTGAATACCAGGGGGCTGAGTTCTTGCTTCAATTTTGTCTGCATCATATTGAGAAATTGAATCTCCGATGAAGCGGACAGGCGAAATATATCTTGCAGAGCATAGAGTGGGTCTTGAGGCAGGATCCCAGGGTCCAGCTCACGGCCATAGTCCAAGTGGAGCAGTGAGACACTCTGGTCGATCTTATTCGGGACATCGTGATCGTTAGCTTTCTGCGACGAGCTGCGCGCGGTGGCTGCGTTCCGGTTTTCCAAAGCAATATGTGCTCTCTGCTGAAGGATGGGATGATAGTTCACTGCCCAATGATCGACCTTGAAGAAATTGGACGTCCATGGCCCTTCAGGGCCCAGGTTCAGGTTGTGACCCATATCGAGCCAAACGATCGCTATCCGGCTGAGTTAGCGAGGTCTTTGAAGGCGATTCTTCGTGCATCTGCAACGTTTAACTTACCTAGCCACCCTCCTAGAGCATGCATTATATGAAGAGATATATCCTGTTCGAAAGAGAAATGGTTATGGTCGTGAACGGAGAATTCGCGAACGATGGAATCGCCCGAATTGATTTCACTCTCTCGTCCGACGGTCAGCTTTTCTATGAATGAATTGAGTTCTTTGGCACTATCTTGTCTTAAAGTATCAAGTTGATGCTGGTCTTTCTGATTCTGAACCGTAAGGCTTCCAATGGTCACAAGTCTGAGACGGGTCATGTTCGTCGCAGCGGATGGTAGGGGAGGTAGCGGGAAATACTCTGGCCGTCCGACGGTACTGCGAAAATCAAGATGCCTTTGGAAGAATTCTGGGTCAACCCCGAACTTGGATCCGATCGCATTGAGCCAGTCGGGGGACAGGTTCCCCCGCATGAAGAGTAAGTATCCGGGATTGTCAACCCCAGCAGCTTCGACGGTGGAGTCAATGAGATGTCTCGGTGACGTGAAATGCGTGATGCCCCCATTCTTTCGTTCATCGAGACTGTAGAGACAAACATAGTTCTCTTTGCGTGGTTTCGGACTGGATGTCCTTGTTCGCGCAGAGAGCACGGGCGCGTGGGCCTGGTATGGTTGCAACAGATACGCGGCAAGGTTTCCAAAGTTGTTTCCGGGATAGAGGGTTTCTGCGCTGGAGAGTTTCGCATGACCGTTCACAAGGTTGGCATACTCGTGTGGTGTGACTGATAAATGGGTTAGCAATAAAGCATCCGTCTGGAAGGCAATAGAGTAAAGATTATACGGTTCCTGTGTCGTCGTCCTTCCGGCTTAGAACGCTTGTCGGGCAAGTGTCGCCGTTCAGCCCTATTCGAAGAGTCCATAGCAGAGAGCGAGCTAGAGCAGAGCCTTGGAGGCTCAGAAGTGATCACACGGCGAATAGGTTTAATAAGATTTGCAGCTCGACTTCGCCCGGTCTTTGGGGCATCCTCAACGATAAATCTCAAGACAGAGATCGGCGATAGGGCCGGAGTAGTAAAGTATTCTCATTTATAGATAGACCCAAAGCGCGTACAGGCTTGTGCTAGGCAGCTATTCACCTTGAAACCAGTCATTTGCCAGTGGATTGGTCTCCGAGTCTGCCTTCCCCTGTCGAAGCAGCGAGCATGGATCCAAGTAGTCTAAATCCCTACTTTTGTACTCGGGGATTCATTCGCCTCACTTCGTTCCACAAACCTATCACATCCTGGCGTTATCCGCCACCTGGACTTGCTGTCAGGTCTGTTTAAATAAATGATAGCACTGCCTCAGCATTAGAAAATCAAGAGAAAGCTAACAATAATCCTCAGTGCTATGAAAATATAATACTTATACAAGAGCGCTTTGCTTGCTGTATAAACTTTCCCTGCTTCTCCCCTTGAAATATACCTTAATCTCACATAAACTGCTTGGCATCGAAGGCTTTGGCGTTATGCGCTTGGAGCGAGCGAGCAAGCTGCGCATATGGCGTGAATATCGTCCATCTTGATAAGGGCTTCCTGTTCCTCGGCAGACTGGGAGCCCGTTTCGTATTGTTGAATGATCGAGAGCAGAACAGGAATGAACTGGTGCTTCATCATATGGAGATAGAACGCAGCAACCGCCAGGTTTCCGGCAGCGTGGAGTCGGTATGTGTCCTTGACAAGTGTATATGGGTAGATCGCATCGACTGATGGTTGGAAGGGGTGTCTTGGATCGGTACGTTCTATATTCAGCTCCCTGAGTTTTCCAACCGTGCTATGGATGTTGCACATGCCCTGACTTGATCCTTTATGTAATAATCGACGGGGAAAGGGAATGTGATAGGTTCCTTTGCAAAAGAGGACGAGTTTCCTGTGTTAATGATGTAAACTCTGCAATAACCCTAAGACTTGATTTACAATTACTCAACTCCACCCATACTTTACATACCACTTGAGTCTCTCCTCTCAGGTACTTACTTCAGTTTCTTCTCATTTATCTATACTTACTACAATATCTGAATGACATCCTCTCTGAGACACGTACATCAAATATGGCGAAGCCGCGAAGCAGAAATCCTTAGATAGAATCTATTATCTGTGAGGCCATCCTTAGTATCGGAAGCATCTCGACACTCACGAAGTACTATGATCCCAACAAAGCACAATTCATACAATGAGGTGAGGCAGTTGATTTTGACGATGGTCTTGAGGGTAACGAGATGATAAGGTCCATAAGGAATTCTATTCAAGGAGCCGTTTGTCAGATTCTGATCTGAAGTTGCAACTTGCTGGAATCATATTCTATCAGTCTTGCTATTTTAGGCTGAGATCATGCTGCGCCTGGTCTATGATTTACTAGACAAGTCATGGAGCGTTTAATGAAAGCTGGTCTGAAACAACTAGTGAATGGAAACAGCTTGATGGAGAAGACCTGCGGCATGGATCAAAATGGCGAATATTGCTGTATCAGATGAAGGAAAGACAAATCAAAAGTGTGATGATGACTCAATTAGTGTCCAAAGGTAACTATAAGTGGAAGTTCTTTGATAGGGCTCATCGCAGGTCTCATCAAGGAAGCTGGCTGGACCGCCTGTATCACGTTACAACGACAACCCTTCCCCCCGGATCTATACAAGGTTTCTATAGCAGTAGCGAAAAGCTTCGATTCGAATTTGAATGAAATTCATGATGCAATCGTAATTCTATGGACAGGAATGAAGCAAATCCATGATATTAATCCCCAAACAAAAGAAAAGTCATTAGAAATATGGCAAAGCTTTTTAAATGTCGTCCTCATCAGAGAACACCTCCTCACCACGTTTCTGTATAGCAAGTTAGCCTCACGTTCAGCAAGTAGATTTATGGACTCAAAGATCAACTTACCCTTCTAGCCATTCTTTCCTTCTTCTTCTTTCGAAGTTCGGACGACGTCAACTTCTTCTTTTTCTCGACAACAATCTTGTTTCCATATGCGTCAACGCGCTCTGTGTCATCCTCCTTCTCCTGGAGACGAGGGCCGGATCCCTGACCCTGAACCCAGTTGTGGCCGGAAGGAGTCATCTTGCCGTCCATAACAGCCCACACTTCCTCGGTCAAGTTCTCAGTGAACTCACGAGAGTGAGTGATGATGACGACACCACCCTCGAAGGACTTGAGGGCCTTGGACAGAGCACCGAGGGAGTCACGGTCGAGGTAGTTGGTAGGCTCGTCGAGGACGATGACGTGAGGACGCTGCCACGAGCAGGCGGCAAGGACAACCTTGACACGCTGACCACCGGACAGACCGCGCATGCGGGAGTGGGAAACCAGCTCGGCGTCAAGACCGAAGTTGGCGCAGTGCTGCTCAATCTCCTTGCGGACCAGAGGGCGGAACTGACCGCTGGCGAGGGCCTCCTTTTGGTCGATCTCGGCAACCATCTTGGCGTGGGACTGGATGATCTCGTTACGAGGAATCCAGGCGTTGTCGGTGCTCATCATAGGAGTCCACTTCTCGTTCTTCATGCCGACGTTCTCACCGAGAGCGAACGAGCACTCATACTCGTAGGTGTTCTTGAACTTGCGACGAGCGTGGATACCAATAACCTTGCGGAGGGTACCCTCGATCTTGTAGATCTTGTCCATGGCCTTCTCATCCTCCTCAGTGACGATCTTGTTGGCGCGGTCCATGGTCTCACGGTCCTCACCAGTCTGGAAACGCCACTGGATGTACTCCGAGGGGGTCTTATCGAGGTGGTTATCAATGTGGGCAAAAGCGTGCTGCTTGATATAGGCGATACGGATGTTCTCGTGGTGGTAGACCTCACCGCTGGTGGGAACCAACTCACCGGTCAGGACGTTGACCAGGGTGGACTTGCCAGCACCGTTGGGACCGATGACGGCGATACGGGAGCCCAGGGAGACCTGGAAGGTGATGTCGGTGAGCTGAGGCTTAGGGGTGCCAGGGTACTGGAAGGACATGTTGGAGACACGGATGATGGCCTTGGCCTTGGTCTTGACACCCTCAAGGAAACCAGGTTCGGGGAACTTGAACTCCAACTCGGAGGCACCGAGTTCGTAGTAGGAGCGAGCAGAAGGAACCTTCTTGACGAACTCGCTCAGGCTGCCACGGTAACGCTTAAGCTTGAAGCGCTCGTAGTGGATGACGTGCTGGATGACGTTGTCCAAAAACTTGCTGTCGTGAGAGACGATGATGGAAGTGCAAGGAGAGTTGCAGAGGTAGTTCTCCAACCAGGCGACGTTCTTGACGTCCAAGTGGTTAGTGGGCTCGTCGAGCAGGAGAATGTCGGGCTGCTCGAAGACGGCACGGGCAAGGGCAAGCTTCATCTTCCAACCACCGGAGAGAGAGGTAATGGGGTTCTCGAACTGCTCCTGGAGGAAACCGAACTCAAGGAGCTTAGCCTCAACCTCCTCGCGGGGGATGTTAAGGCCGACATCAGCAAGCTTCTTCATGGTCCAGCCAATGACAGTCTGCTCAGTGTCGGCGGCATCCAAGTCGTGCTCGACGTAGACGGTCTTAACCTCGCTCTTCTTGGGGAAGCCCTCGAGCTGCTCGTTGTTGATGGCACGCATGAGGGTGGTCTTTCCGGAACCGTTGGGGCCCAAGAGACCGTAGCGCTGACCACGCTTCAAGCGGAGGTGAGTCTGGTTAAGCAGGATCTTGGCACCGTAGGCCAAGCTGAAGGTGCAATTGCAAAGATCTTCACCCTCCTCCTCATCGGAGAGGACCTCATCCTCCTCGGTGACGAGGGGAGAGGCACGCTTGCGGAGAGTCTCCGCAATGGGCTTGGCCTCAGCCTCACCAACGATGGCGGTGATGTAGGGGAGCGCGTTCTGAGTCCAGCTGGTGACCTCGCTGTCCTTCTCGTCGACGAGCTGACCAGCAATGGCAGCAACGTACTGGATGACGGCCTCCGACTGGTCGGCCTGAGCCTTGAACTTGGGGGCAAGGATCTCCTTGAGGATGGCAGAGACGGTGGAGATGTCACCGGCCGTGGAGATCTCGGGGATCTTGCCGTCCTTGACGTCACCGACACGGATGAGGGTGTCCAAGGCCTGCTTGGTCTTCTCACGAGCCTCAGGGTCGGGGAGGGTCTCGAAGTTCTTCTGGAGGGCGGGCATCAACTTGGGCAAGAAAGGAGCGACGATCTGAGGGTCCTCGACGAGCTTGCACATGTTGTCGACGATGACAGCGGACTTACGCTTGATGGCAGTCTCGCGCTCAACGAGACCACGGTCAAGCAGGGGGACCATGATAGCGAGGGTAGGACCAGTGACGTCGGAGACGAAAGTGGTGGCACCCAACAGGTGGACAGTCTCGGGGACGTTCTCGGGCTTGGCGATACACTTGATGAGCTCAGGGATGAAGCGCTCGATATCCTTGTTGACGATCAGACCGCAGACCTTCTCCATGGTGCTGTAAGCAGCCTGCTTGATCTCCTTCTTGGTGTCCCACATGGCCTCCGAGACGACGGGGATAAGGTCGGGAACACGGTACGAGAGCTGAGCGGGCGCGGACTCGACGAGAGCACCAATGCAGTCGAGAGCAGTCATCTTCTCCTGCCACTTCTGAGCGTTGGAGAGGGACTCGAGGATCGGGGGGAGAACAGCCTTGACAGCGTTGCCGTTGAGAGCCTTGACGATGGCGATCGCAGCAGCCTGGGCGGCGTTCTTGACCGGGGTCATCTTGTCACCGACAGCGGCGAGGACGGGTCCCAAGAGAGTGACGAGGTGAGGCTCCACGCCAGGAGCGACGGCGGTGTTGGAGGCAATAGCCCGGATGGCCTCCAGAGCGCGTTCACGGGCAACCGCATCCTTCTTGTTGGCGAGCTGCTTCTTGAAGGTCTCGACGGCCTTCAAAGGCAGAGTCTGCTCAGAGATAGGGCCACTGAACAGAGAGGCAATGTTGCTTGCAGCGGCAATAGCCTCATCCTGGGTGGTCGAAATGTTGAGGTTCTTGATCAAGTCCTCGAGGACAGCGACCGACTGAGCGGCCTCCTTGCCAGAGATGGCGGGAACAGACGCGACGTCGACAGCGGGCATTGTGGACGAAATTTTGACGGCTGAAGAAAGTGTCTAAGAAGAAATGGTCGAAAAGAGACGAGAAAAGGGTCAGAAAACGACGCGAAAGACGCGAGAGAACGGTCGAAGTGTTCTATCAGGGTATCTCGACGAGGTGGCCCACGAAAACTGCGTCCGAAACAGAAGACGCAGGAAACGCTCTAAAATGGCCTTTTTGAGCGGGGAAATCTATTGTCTATGCAAGAGACAAAGAAAAGAGAAACGGGAGTATTAAAGAGAGGACCAGACCTCTATGGGGGGAAAAAGGGAGATAAAGAGGAAAGATGGTAGAGAGAGAGTAAGAGAAGAGAGGAAGAAAAAGGGGAGCGAGGAGGGAATGATATTTATCGCTGTGTGGCTCTCACTGAAATTTTTTTGCCGCCCAACCCTCTGTCAAAAATTTTTTTTTCCTCTTCCAAAAATTTTTTTGCGGCTGTCCCGCACTAAGGCCGGATTAGGACTAGTCCCGTCGAGTGCCTCAGCAACGACCCCGATTGGCGTCTGGTCCGAATCTCTCAACAGTCATTGGGCTTTCACAACCCAGCAATCAAAGAAATCCTGGATAGGGCTCCCAGCAAGACATTGGAACAGGGCCAGAGTTACTCGATATCTGTCTGATCAATCACTGGACTTGTTTGGATTTCGGCTTGCATGCATGGGGAAATGCTGCTGACTCCATGTGCTCTGGTTTTCATGCCCATGATGATTAATGTACTCTGTGATGTGGTGGCCTGAGGTTGCCAGCCAATCTTTATTTCACATGCGCCAACCAGCTTGATTTACAGAACAATCCAGGAGTGCCCCTTATGCGACAGTAAGAACTGGGAATCCAGAAAGAAGAACACGACAGTACATCCCTGACTAGTGTCGGATTGTCACTCTGTACTATTTTGTTGCCTGCATCCCTTGATGATCCTGCCTTTGAATTTTGGTCTAGTCCTTCGTCAGATCTATTCAATCTGGGGCAATAATACCGAACGGAGCTCCGATTGCTGTCTGCGTCTGCAGCAATTGTTGGGGCCGATTCTATTTCCGTTTCGCCACCCTGGGTTGATCAATGATGTCCTCCGTATTGGTCGGTGGCGCAGCCTTCTTCCTGGTCGGTTCTTCCTCTCTTCTTTAACCATTCTCTAAGGGAGCGACGAAAACATTTGAGTTATGGGGCATCCGTGGATCCATAAGTCGTCGACTCCTCTGCTGCACTGCTGTCAGATTCCAGATTTTCGTTATCGTCCGCGGCCCTACAAGATTTCGGACGATAAGCCATTCCCCATCACATTCAGGTGTTACAACGGCTGCAAAACATTGGACGATACGTTTGAACCTTCCACCTATTTTATTCCGTACGTGCAAACTTTCTCTTCGCTAGACGAGGACTAGACGGAGCAAATCGCCGCAACAATTGGAGATCTGCAATTTCTCGATCGACAGTGGTCAATACCGGATAAACTCGTCAGGGGAAGCGAGCGCCTTTGCTTCTCTTCGAGAAAGGAGATCACGCACGGAACGAGGTTCCCGATATTCCTTTCTCCCTTTCTCTTTGTTTTCTCGGTCCGCAGATTTTACGACAGGCTTCTTTGTGAATAACTAGGGATGATTTGTCACATCAACACAGCTGAAACAATGGCATGCGTGGACGCAACACTGCGGCCACTGCCTGAACTTGTCTATCAGCACTGCTCACCGCAAGATAGTCTAAGAGGACGAAGTTCAGAGTAGTAATCGCCAAAGGAATTAGTTAGTCGTTTGCCAGATTGGCGGGATTTCTGCAAATGCACGCTGCCAGCAAGGAGACTAGCTTGCCTTATCGTGCTTATCGAACGTTATCCCCAGTTCCCCCAGCCATCGATCTTCTCCATTTTCTCTCCTAAAAGAGTCGAGGTCGTGCTTAATCGCCCCCTATTCTCCGGATTCTCATCGCAATCAGCACCCACTTCCTTATCCCCCGCGAAAAAAAACGGAGACGGTGGCGAAAATGTCGGGCCAGCCGGTCGGCGGGTCTCGCAACTTAAACCTCACTCACCTCTTGAGTCTTATCAGCAATTGGCAATTAATAGTGCTTCTCTTCTCAGGCAGTAGAATGAGAGTGTTTGATGAATTTCTAGATGAGAAATATCGACCATGAATTAGGGCCATGATCAAAACAAGCCCTTGCGTTTGTTAGCCCTGATTCTGAGGCGACTAGCTGAAAGTCTCCTTGTCTTCCAATAACAAGTTACGAAGATTCACCGGGTTGCCTTGCAACAAATCAGGTCAGAGCAGCATACCAGAGATCATTGGATGGTTTAACGAGAAAATCTCTGACCTCGACCAGTAGCTAGTGCAGAAATCACTCCAGATTGGAAAGTTCTCCTGCACTTGGAAATCTCAATTCAGTGCTCTTCGCCACCGATGAACATTACGTCGTGACGAAGTAATATTGTGTTGGACTGACCACTCATTCCCAATGGCCAATGTTTAGAAAACAGAATATGTTAAGCCGCAAGCGACCGGTCGTCTTGTCAATGTCGTGATAATAGCACTTTTGATAGATTCCATTGCATCTCGTTGGCTCAGTTTCGGTCATCATTCGTCATCCGAGACTGTAACGTAATCGATCACCGAGCGGGCCACATCACCGAGCGGGCCACGAACCAACGCC
>JSYV01000599.1:0-15655 GCA_000787455.1 Evansstolkia leycettana | reverse complement strand
AGAAGATGAGTGGTTCAAAGGAGTATGAGCACTTATGATCAATCCATGATGATTATCGTTGGTACGGAATTCCGACGATCATGAAGGTACGACAACAACCAGTCGGAGCCTGGGCGAGTACCTTGAATTCGACATCTAAGAACTTTCAAAAGGATAAAGGGCCTGCATTTCACAGGGAACGCGGGGCTATTTATATAATATTGTGTTAACGGGTGTTTCAATGCCTGGGATTAGAGTGGAACTAGGGATGGCTGCTGTAAATTCACGGTTGCTGTGGAGAACCCGGTCTACTACCTGGAGATTCAGGTCTAATAGTGCCAACGTGGCGGCTTCAGTGCGCGGTAAGACTCCTTCCTCCAGCCATTCCCGCCTAAGCAGCGTTTGGGTGCGATGGGCCTTCTTTGTTTCGTCCTGTCGGCTCGTGTCGGCCTCACGTCGGTTTAGGGCGTCTACAAGCGTATTCTCTTTGCCTGGACGGTGTCGGACCGTAAATTTTACAATTACAGCCTTAATTTACAAGAGCTCAAAATATATATATTTTCTCAGGTCGCAGAAGCCGTCATCATTCAAGTCAGTCAACCTCCTTAGGTACATCTCGTTTTCTTTTCAGGCATCTACAGTCAGTGGAGTTGTTGCTGCCTTCTTTCTCTTTAACAGCTGGCAGAGATTCTCATTTTAATAGGTTGTTGCTTGAAAGAGAGCTTCTTTTGAATCGACTTCGGGGTTTTCGCTGCTAAAATCGCCTGGTAGGAAGAACATTCAACCGCATCTCTGACACCTATTTTGATCTGCATCCGCATTCCAATCTGTGAAAAGTCACTTGCCAGACCCTGGGACCAGCAGGCCGGCCGCAAGGATCAACTTCCAAGAGTGGACACATACTACTGTGTGACGGCAGCGGGCGATCGTTTCTGTCGCAAAATATACATTCACCAATACGGCTTTGTCTTTGGTCACCCCAATTCAATCAGCTCTAGGTGTATTGTTAATTGCCTGTTTTGTCTTTTTTGCCAGGTCCTTGCGAATCTTTCAGTTGGGATTCGGTGTCATTTTTCACTGGTCTAATTTTGTAACCAGGCCCAATTAACTGCCCGTTTGTTAATTCTATCAGGTCCTAGTAAAGCTCCCCAATTTAGATTTAGTGCTCATCTCCAAGCTTTGCCTGTTTTGTCATTTCTGCCAGTTTCCTGTGAAATTCCAATCTGTAGGCCTCAGGGACCTTAGACGACCAGCTGTCCAACTTTCCAGCAAGACACCATTCTTTCTTTCTCTCTGCGGCCTTTCAATGGTTTGTTGGAGGACTCAGCCTTGCGTGTTACCACGATGCTTAAGAACAACATGAAAGCAGACAAGGGTTCTGATGAGGGGATCGTGATTGTACTCTACTTCGAATCAGAGCAAATTCAACGTAGTATTTTCGAACCATGTCCCAAATACCAGGTATTAACCGTCGAGTAACGCATATAGGTTCGAGCGTAAGTCTTTGAGACATTGTGAAAGTGTCCGCAAAGAAACCTTAAGGATAGCGCGATCTATTCGGACTCGATGATGGGATCGCTATTTCCACAACTTTTCCTCGCGGCGAGGTGGGACTACAAGACTCAGCCATCAACTTTACCAAGCGTGACTGCAAGTCTTCGAATGCCCTTAAGACTTCATCAACAGACTGGCGCTGATTTGGTATCAGCAGGAGCCATAGAGCAAAGAGTGTAGGGGCCGGGGAAACAAAAAGAGATTGTCCACTAACACCTGCTACGACTTCCGCATCCTCTCGTATGAAATGGATCAAATCGTTCACTGCTTCATGATCCAGTAATAGGTCGTCGATCCAATGGTCTACAGCATTCACATCCCATCGGTCTTTGGTGGGCTGGAGCCATGGCTGCTCCCTGGCGACCTTATTTATTTTGCGGTTAACAGCGGTGGGAGTGCGATGGTACCCTCGACGAGAGCTGTGTGAAGCCTGGGGAGTTAAGGACGGCGAGATGTTCGGTGGTAGGAAATGTCCGAAGACACTGTGCGAGTTATACCGGAAGTTGGAATGATGAGAAAGGTTGGGGGACTGCAAATGTGAGAGACAGCTTGGTCCTATAAAAGCAACAGAACTTTGGGACATGGCGGTTCGGTAGGGGTCGTCTACGGCACCCGTAACCAAGCGGCTTGCTCTGATACTGCAAGAGTTGTAGCATGGTTTACTGATTTCCATTTCAGACAGGGATGAATGCAGGTCGAAAATTACGACCGTCAACTCCTGAGTTCTCCGGTAGCATGGTGCATTCTATTAGCAGTCAGCCTGGCCCAGTGGCTTGCGCTGTGTGTTCTAACACTACAGCCTGTGCGTCTCAATCATATCCATGTCTCAAGCAACCCCCTGACCTCTAGTCATTACTGATTAACTGCACATTTACTGGATCAAGATGCGCTCAAGTCTTTGCCAAATTAGCACCAAGCAATCATATCTGATTGAGAATATTGTACAGAAGCTGTGGGTTATACACTCACATAATTATGTATCAGATACTGAAAAAGTGCCTTCGCAAGTGGAGGAATGACATTTGACCACAGAGAACTTCCCATTACGCTCAGACAATGTCCGTTTTCCTCAACAAGCTCAGGAAGATCAATGGCAATATGTACCTGATAATGCTACTGATTAGCTTCTGCAGTGTACACCTCCTTTCCTAGAGACTAGAACTTACGTTGTCTTCGTCTTGACACGAAAACAGTTGAAAGATGACATCTGATATAAACTCTTCAACTTCCAGCAAGTACTCATAGAAAGAGGCGGCAGGGTCTCCAGCAATTCGAATCATCGTCCGAGCTCGTGTACGAAACCAAACACCAGACAGAGTCCACGCCTTCAGAACATTGAAATACTCAGTGTCCCTTGTGCTGGGCTCAAAAGGATTATAATTCTCATTCAGATGTAATCCGGGAAGGAAGATGTGCAGATGGGCTTTCAATCTTGGGACATATAGTTTGAGGACAATAACCTCCCATGACCCACCATTTAGTTCCGTGCAACTGGACACTTCAGGGACATTGATGATGGTGTAGAGATTCGACAATGTGTCTTTGGTTATTGGCCCCTTCACTTGTACGATTGAGTACTCAAGGGCAATTTCCTTATACCTCATCCTATCTTGAATTAGCCCGTCTTCTTGTCTCAGGAGAAGGAGGAAGGAGTCATACATTGAGGCACGAAAGTTCCTGAAATGTTCTCTGAGTCTGTTCTCTGATACAGTACTGAGCGCCATATCTGCAGTTTGTTGCAGAGAGTGGTTCTTCAAATATTTAGCAAATATAAAGAGAAATTCAACAAATGCTAAAAGATTGGGACTTTCCTTCGCAAGCAGTTGAGCAGTCAAGTGTGATGTTTTGCAGAACTGCTCCCTATTTAAGTGAGCATCCCTTCTCCTCTCCCCCTTCATTCAACAAGCAAAGCTTGTGATAGATTAATTAAGATAGTTGGCTTCCAACAGCAGCCACAAACAATAGCATCATACAGTCACACGCAATGACGCGCTCTGTCGCCGTAGATGGCAGTCATACAAGGTATGATAGACGTAAGACAATTAGTGTCGCCCTAACCCAATTGTAGACCAGTTATGAGTTTGGACCCATAGATCTTCATGTTTCCCCTTCCCCCGTCAACAAAGGAGCTTGTCTGGAACTAGTGCATTGGCTCTCAGCTTATGTGGAGGCAGCTGGGACCCCTTAAGCCAGAGACTTAGCAGTTAATAACACTTGTCAGAACAGGTCAAGCTAGAGCCTAGGAATCTATAGATACAGGCATCTGACCCTATAAAGCCTGTGAGCAGTACTAAGGATTAATGTTCTCTCCATATATCTCACGGTGAAACATGGCACAAAGTGTTGTTGGCTATCACCATAGACTGCCATAGTGGGAACTGGAATCCCCAATGGAAGAGAATTAATTAATCTACTTGTGTTTCCAGCTCCTGCATCAACTGCCGTATCCAGAACTGTGGAGATGACAACCTTTTCCTTTCCCACCTCGTGGGATCGCAGCTTTGGTGGCTTCTCCCAACCTCCTCATGTTTGCAACCGACTCGAGTGAAACGAACTCTCATCCACGGACGGAGGAATCGATCTTTCTGGCCCGAATCCATCAGCTGACGCTGAAGGGCTGTTCCTGCTTTTGTCTGTAATGTCGCAAAATGGTCATGCGCTCGAATATTGACCTGTGTTTTTATTTAGATTGGGGAATACGGGATAATGGTTGTCATGATTGCTGCCCCGGTGGTCTGACAGGAACATTCTAGGACCCTCGACTAGGGATTGTCCGCTTTTGTTCTCTCTCCTCTATATATATTTCTACATGTTGCTCCATGGATGTATAACCCAAATCGGAGCCAGGATGACCAACACGTCTGAGAAAGCCTCTGCGGCGAGTGAGTTCTTGACTGGCGTGTCGAGCCTCGCGCGAACGATCGTGACCAACCTGCAACGCAACCGACTCGACCGAAAGGCCATCCACGGGCTGTTACTCGACTATTATGCTCGAGCCGATTGGACGGTGGCCTCATCGACGCTGCGAGATATGACGATCGATGCGTCGATCACGCCTTGTTTCTGCTCATCGCGCATGTCGAGTTGATGTCGTAGCTGGCAAAGCATAACTACACTGTCCCCGCGAGCTTTGTGAAATGGTACAGCTGGAAGAACTTGCTCCGGAAATATCGACTGCCTCTTTTCTCGGTGGGATCGCATGCGACGGACTTACAACACCTCCTGGAGAGCATCGAGGAGAAGGCTAACCTGGTCCACGCGGACCTGAGAAACAACGGGGTACGTTGCATCTCATCTTGAAGGTACATGTTCATGTTTGTGATCTGATCATTGTTCGAGAAGATACCAATTCCACCTACTGACATTGAATACCGCAATGTCCCGCCGTCTGCTCCCGTTGGATCGCCGCCTGAAGGTCTGTCTTTTTTCATCTCGATCAAAGAGCGACTTTGCTGAGATCCTACTCGCAGCATTTCACGACGTCTTTCGTCGTGGCAGTCTTGTCCAGCAGCGAATAAGTGGAGTCTGGGTGTACTGATATCTGGCTTTGTGTTTCTTGTTAACAAGTTTGGAAATGAATCGAGCATTTGTAACGATATCACATTGGCTCTAGTAGGCAATTGCCAGAGGCATGGATCTAAGTTCTCCACGGCTCTTGCACTGGATCGTCTGTACAGAATGGCAAGGGGGATGTGCGATGTCTGGTTTTCTCGTGGTAGTCCAAATAGCTATATGACATCGGAAAATGCTGTTCGTCATATGCCTAGGTAGTACTGACTCCTACTCAGGATATCATGAACCAGTGTTGACCCAGTGGCATCTCGGCACTTCCAATTGATTTGCCCATATATCCTGGATAATTCAGCTTTACCAGCTGACTGGCTGGATTCATCCTCGATCCTGTCCTGAGGATCGAACTCAATGCGATCTGTTGCAGGTCTCGACTCGGCAATGATTTTATCACGATAAAGATTGCACTGCCACAATTCAAAGTTGCGCATGACAGCTACAATTTCTCTTGCTCGCAGAAGGGTTCGCCGCTGATAAAACCGTTGGGTGCCACCCTTTTCATTGACAAATTGTCTAATTACAAGCGAACTGTGCAATTATTATATATACAATCATCGGCGGCATGTTCAACAGAAGACCTGATCTTGTCCTGCCCATAGACAAACGACATCCGTACACCCTTATATAAAGCATGGACGATATAACCCACGGCTCTCAAATGACGCCGCAGGCTCCTCGAAGAATCGATTTTCCTGCAGAGCTCGTCCAGCAGACATGATCCCCTTCAGAGCTGTTGCGGAGCATCAAGGGCTCATTCCTACGCTGCGATAAGCGATCCAATACGACTCTTGATTCTGAGGGGAAATGACACTCACCGATTACCTGCAGCTCTCTTCTGCTTCTCGAGCTCAGTTGCTGCGGATTTGGCATCTTTCATGTCATTTGCTGTGCAGTGCCTGTCCTGAGAAAATAGAATCAATGACGACATGATCGCCTGATACAGTGGTGATATCTTCAGCTCTGCCTTGTTCCCATGGATCGGGTCAACGGCCAGACAAATCGCAGATCTGAGATGGCTTTGCTCACTCCTTGCGACCAAACGTCAGTACAGTTTGCAATAATAATCATCAGGGCTCATGCACCTACAATGTCAGGGAGAAGAAACAGGGCTTCTCGGTGACTCGGCCGTGATTTAAAGTCACAAGCCGGTAGGTTAGGGAGTAGTTGGTTTCGATGGCTTCGCGGATCGTCTGCTCACTCGAGCCTCGGCAAAATACTCAATGCGTTTACTTGGACATTCCGTCGTTGCTGATGTAAGATCTGCGGTGACAATACTATCTCAATTGATCAAATTCGAAGACTCGAGACCCGAGTATCGTGCTCATGAATATCACGAGGCAGAGTTATGGGCGCATCTATAGCGTGTGCGATGTTGGTGTCCATTCAGATGGACCATCGCTCCACCCATGGCCTTGATAGGGTGTCATCTGTGGCACACTTCCAGACAATCTTCTTGGTCGAACGAAGGATAACGTTTAATCGTGCGATTCTAAGGATCATTTGATGTGTTTTAGACCTGCCATTCGAGCGTTTCCCCTAGGGTGGGTGGTGGCTGCTACTGTGATCTTCAGATTCCCATAAACACCGCCGACAGTCTCAGGGATACTGGAAAGTGGCGAAATGGAACCTTCAAAGGTGCAGAGTAAGGACAACCATTTCATGGCTCCGATCAAGGTGCGCAGTTCCCACAAGTTTTGCAAGAGAACTACCCTCGAGTGCGCTTCAAAATGACCTGTTGGAGACGACCCTTTCTGTGACTTTGCGAAGTAGTCCATGTTTCTGTGTCGCACTTGTGCAACATCAAGGAGAACCGTCACCGTCTGCATGTCACAGTTACACTGGTAGAATGCAGAATCAACCCTGAGTGCCGACATGTGCGGTGGCTGCACGATGGTTCATATACTATCGCTGCGCCGTTACTGCATGCCGTATGATCTGGTATTGCGCGCTGTCGATTCCCGTGCAGTAGTCATCAGAAAACCACCTCTGCAGCTCGCCCAATCTACTTCTTGACGTGATATCGATCTGGATACTTCATTCGACATACTACTTAATACCCTACCATTCACACTGGCCCGGAAACCCTGATGGCTAGTTTGACGGGCTCGGAGAATGGCGCGGAGGAGATCAAAAGGAATGGATATGCGAAGTTCTTTGCCAGCCAGGTTGTCTTCCTGACTGGGGCCACTGGCTCGCTGGGGGGATGTCTCGTCTACAAGTTAGCCCTGCAACTGCCGACTCGACGGATATACGTCTTGATCCGTGGATCAGAGGAGCTGGCCGTGGAGAAGTGGAGGAAGAACATGCCCAAGCAGACCCAAGCCATTCTCGGATCGGGGAAGATTCACTTCGTGTTGGGTGACATGTCGGAGCCAGATTTTGGAATCGAGAGGTCGATCCTGGAGCGCATGCGAGAAGAAGTGACTCTCGTCATCCATGCAGCCGCGAAGATCGCACTGGATGCGGCCATCTGCGAGGCGATCCAGAACAACTGCCTGCCTTGTCTAGAGCTGGCGCGCATTGTCAGCCGATTTCGACGGCTGAAGCTGTTCGTCCAGCTGTCGACCTCGTATGCGAACAGCTTCTTGCCCGATGGCCCCGTCGCAGAGAAGTTATACAGCGTCTCCGACGAGGATCCGGAAGATGAGCTTGCATCGATCATGTCCGCGGGCATGTCGCCGCACACTGTGCGCTTTTCGTCTTCTTACGCCCAGGCGAAGTATCTCATGGAGCGACTGCTTCTCAAAAGATATCCCCTCATGCCGCTTTTGCTGGTGCGGCCGACGATTTTTGGCCCTGCGCTCCGCCATCCGTATCCGTTATACGGCCCGGAGAACTCCACGCCCATGGACAAGTTCGCCAGATTCTACTTCGCAGACGTCGGGAATACGCAGATCTGGCATGCCACGGAGGGCTACACGAGCGGAGCGAACATCCTCGACGAGATTCCGGTTGACTTCGTTGCGAATGCGTGTCTCTTGCATGCGGCCGCCAGGACCATGGGGATAGTGCATGTGGGAGCAGAGCTGTACGTCCAGCGCACGTTTGACGAGTTCCTCCATGTAACGCGGACCGGTGCACCGCCTGCAGTGCGCAAAGACCTGCCGACAATTGTTTTCACCGAGGATCGCAGTGTCCCGCAATGCTTCCTGGCGGAACTTGTCAAAGTCGGGACGCGAGACTGGCGGTTCGATTGCGGCCGGTCCTACTGGTTGAAACAAGTTGCCGGTCCTCTGAATCTCGGCGTTTGCCGGAAAGAGGTGGATGATGTCGTGTCCGTCCGTTTGCAGGAAATCTATCGCAAGCACGCGGTGGTTTTCGCGAAGCTGTAGCTAATCCAGGCGGAGGTTCGTCTGACTGCACAGTTGACATGTTCGTCATATCTCTTGCTGTCCAAGATCCATCTCACTCGTTGTTTGACTTCGAAGAACTGCAGGCGGCTTTCTCTGGTTCATGTCTTTTGCCTGCTTCTCCGTTTCTCTCCTTTATCGTGACGTACAAGCAGACCAGAAGGGACTCTGGTCTGAAGTCCAATCCTGCAGCAAGCACCGATCAGAATGCAACTTTCACTTGCTGCCGTGATTGCATCATGAAGCTTCATCCTGGCCATTGAGCCACTATCTTGTTGTAAGATACTTGAATATCAGGGTCCTGAGTACGGTTCACCTGTTATACGTGATTAAGGAAAAGAACACCATAACAGTCTAGAGCAATAGCCTTGCGGTGGGGTTGAACGAACTTGCAATCTGAATGCCTTCGTTACGAATTACAAATAGAAGAGAGCCAACCCCTTTTACTGAATTGATATTCTGCCTCATTAACCCTTCGGCCGGATGCATGTCGACGAGGATACACACGCGATCTCTAAAGACATAACAAACATGATAGTCACCGCTTATGGTATATTCAATTAATTAATTAGTCGTCCTTGATGAACAGTGCCTTCTGCTAGTAGACAGCGATGAACGAAGCCCACCGCCGCAACTCTTGAGCCAGCTGATCATCACCACAGCATATCCAACCATCCACCTGCGCCGGCTGTCGCCATTTCACGGCCAATCAAACAATGGCACGTCCCACTGCCTGGGCACGCTTTCCAGTGCCCACCCCATCAACGCCCTTTTCCTGGTTCTCGCCCAACCACGGCTTCTTCGCTTCGCCCAAGATCCCCTCGGTCAGGAAGTAGACGAAGAGTCCGAGCACAATCAGGACGAAGGCGATCGGATACAGGAAGTAGACAGTGTAGTGGAAGACCCGGAGACCAATAATCAAGCCCCAGAAATTCATCGTGAGCATGGAGATGTTGAAGAAGGCGGCGGACGAGATCCGAAGCATGATGGGCGCCAGCGTGTAGAAGATGAACAACATGATCGTGTAGCCGGCGAGGTAGCCGCCGACCTGATCGTTCCAGACGGCCGAACGGAAGGAGGCACGGTCGAAGATGCCGGCCTGGGCGCCGTTGATGATCATGCCCCAGAAGGCCAGCTGGCCGATCACTTCGTACATAGGCCGCTTGGAGACCAGAAACTCCTCGAACACGTTGCTGAACGCATAGAGGGTGGAGCTGAGCAGCGCGAACAAGTCTCCCTTGACCTTGTTCAGGCCGGGGTAGTCGGCGCCGCGCAGATAGTCGGACGCGATCAAGAGGCCCAGTCCGCCGCAGGCCACGAAGATCCCCAGATACTGGGTCAAATGGTAGCGAACCTTCAGCGCGACGAAGGAGATGATGACCACGACGATGATGGTCCAGAAGCCAAACAACTCGGCGCTGAGCAGGGTCGTGTAGTCGTAGGCCAGCACGATGAAATAGTTGCCCTCGACGTCGAAGAAGGCCAGGATGATATCTGCGCGGGCGAAAAGCAGTCAGCCAATGCGATGCCTGTGTGCTTGGGGACAGGACCACACGTACATTTCCAGCCATCACGCCACACGAGCCTCGCCCACTTCTTGAATCCGTATTTGTAGAGGGTGATGCTGGTGTAGACGATGTTGAGCAGCACATAGTTGAAGAACGTCTGGAAGGCCGGGATGTTCGTTCCCTCTCTGGCCAGCAGGTTGGTGAAGGTCGAGGACCCGATATTGGCCAACGCAAGAACCTGTCTGTACCGGTAGGCATCGGTCAGTATATCTGATGCGTCGCACTTGTCCGAAACCATCGACTGACCCCAAGATTAGAGTGATCCAAAAATCCCGAGTCTTGATGTATGCGAAAAAGCGGCTGGTCCACCGCGGTCGATCACCACCACCACCGCTGCCAGCACCATTTTCCACCGCGCTGTCCGTCACCACTGGAGTCTTATCGGCTGGTTCTGTCACCGAACCGTTGACAGATTTCTCTGCGCCGGCAAAGTACTCGAGCTGTGGGGGCGCATCCGCGTGGGAGACAGGCTGGACTTCGGCGGCCATGGTATCGCCAATGGTCGGGAGTTTTATTCAGTCAGAGGCAGGAGAGCACAGAGAGAGAGATACTCGATCAATCGAAATTACTCGATGGAGCTTTTCACCTGCAGCGTGAGCGCAAAGCTCCTGAAGTCGCTCACTGCAGCCGTGACTGTTCAAGTCCTACGGAAGAGGTGTAGGAAAGAAAAGCAAAATTTTACGAAACGCGACGGCGGGGAAACCATGGCGGCATGGCCATTATATACGACCTTTTCAGGATGAATCTAGCCTCTGGCGCACGGCCAGGCCTCAGCAGCAGAAAAGAAAAAAAAATTCCATTCGAATCATCATGACTTCAAGAGCGCATCTCATGATTGGATCGTTGGATGCCTGGCAGGTGGGGGCACAAATGGACGGCCTGGGGCAGGAGCTTGGGTGCACGTGGTGGCCCCTTCTGGCCTCAGGCAATTATTACCATCTGCTGGAGTATTGGGAATATATGGAGTGTTCAAGAATTCATCATTATCAGATCCATCCTGTTGATACACTGTCACAATTCTTCATATCTATGAACATCTACTCCATCAATTGGACTACCGTCCCACGATCTTGTCGGCCACCGCCTGCGCTGTCAATCCGGCATTGGCAGCCGCACTCTTGAGGTTGCCTTCCACGAGCATGAAGGTCGCGGCAACGACCTCAAGGTTGTTCTTGTCGATGAACTGCTGAGTGTTGAATTTCCACCGGTCAATCAGATCCTGCCCAGCTTTTCCCAGCTCCCCCGGTTGGCCTTCGTATTGACCGCGGAGACTGTCGGGATTGAATCCCACCGGTGAGTCTCGATTCCTGTGGCGACAGAGGATGAACGTATATCGAGAGGGATGCGGTTCACTAGGAACGTGACGTAATATCAGCTTGAGTTGCACCCCGTGTGAAGGTTAGAGTAGAGCAGCATACCCAAGCACATGGTGAGCGGGAATCGGGGCTGGTCCAATCCATGGTGAAATGGTCGTGTTCTCCGGGTCAATCACCGCGCCGTCCGGGTTGACGGCGGCGTTGGCAACCAGCCAATGCCGAACTTGGCCGAATCGAGTGTCATGGCGATGGGTGAGATCCTTGTACAGACCGTTAGCACGGGTGGTCTCGTGGATGCAAGGTAGTAGGGGCAATACAGACCGGATCGACCATCAGAAGTGTGTAAGCGTCGGATGGGGACGTATCCTTCAGCTATTCAACTCCGTCAATCCTATCCAGACAGCGACGGGAAAGAGACATATGACACGAACCGGAGGATCAACGAAGACGGCCGGCTTGGGCTGCGTCGCATCGCGATGGATCATTTGGCCCGGTCGGTCGAGAGTGGCGTTCGGCCATTTCACTTTGAGATTGTGCTTGACTTTCGTTCCTGGGGCGAGAATGTCGCCAATGATGCTCTCCGCCTGGAGGGAGGGAGTTGGGTCAGTCATGGTGATGCGTCGAGGGACGTTCCTTTGGAAAATCAGACACGATAATTGTTCACCAGAGTGATCACATACAATTATACCGGCACAGCTGCTGTATGGCAGTTGTTTATATGGAGATCAAGGGAACCGTATCCGCACGGCGACTGTTTGAGCGCACAGTGATGTAACTCGGGCGTTGGTTGCATCATCGCAGAGGGAAAAACAGGATCCTGTCCTTGGCAGCGATCATCATGTTCGAATGGTACAATGGGCGAATCTGAGCACTGCATTAGAAAGTAAAAAGAGACGTGAGGCGAACCGTCGCATCTCGTAATTATTCTTCTCGAGATGACGGTATGTGGGGAAGTCTGGGGTAAATCAACCTCGACTGTGTTGTTATTCGCCAGATACGTCGGCTTTATTGCATCTATTCAGCCTGAATAAATCCCAAGTAACCTTCTGCTCATGGATTGCCGATCATCTATAGCCGAGGGATTACTTGAGATCTCGAGATGAGGGGGAAATTATCCAAAAGCATCGAAAGGACCGTTTCAATTCCTATTCCAGGCAAATTCCGATGCTTGACAAGATCGGTCAGAATGAGGGGGCCCGCAAAGGTGAACAGGATCGCCCGCGAGAGACATATATTAATACTTATGTCCTGGCGCTGCTCATCTTTCGAATTGGCAATTCTGAACGGCGTGCTGGCAATGGATGTGATCTGATCGCGTCTGCACTGCCACGATGTTGTTACGTCTCTCGACTGTGCTCTCCGTCGGAATTCTTTGCCTGCGTCAGACACTGGCATTGCCGCTGGAAGGGCGTCTCCACGCACGTTCAAGCGAGTCCAACCGCCAAGGGTCTTCGCAGAATCTGGTAATTGGAAGCCATCCAGAGAGGAGTCCTGAGTCGATTGTCGCTGACGACTACAGGTAACATGGGATGAGCACTCCCTCTTCGTGCGCGGTGAGCGCGTCATGATCTTCTCGGGGGAGTTCCATCCCTTCCGGCTCCCCGTGCCCGGCCTCTGGCTCGACGTGTTCCAGAAGATCAAGAGCATGGGCTTCACTGGCGTCTCATTCTACACGGATTGGGGTCTCTTGGAAGGTAACCCCGGCCATGTGGTCACCGATGGCATCTGGAGTTTTGAAGAGTTCTTCAATGCCGCCAGCGAGGCGGGCATCTACCTCATCGCTCGTCCCGGTCCATATATCAACGCCGAAACCACGGCTGGTGGCATCCCTGGCTGGGTTCTCCGCATCAACGGGACGATCCGCTCGATGAGTCCGGATTATCTCGAGGCGAACCAGGAACTACGTGGCGACGATGGGCAAGATCATCGAGAAAGCCCAGATCAACCATGACGGTCCGGTCATTCTGGTCCAACCGGAGAACGAGTACACCACATGGCCCGGCGTGACCGATTTCCCCGATGAGATGAACAGGGAATACATGGCGTATGTGGAGAACCAGTTTCGCGAAGCTGGCATTACGGTGCCATTCATCGTGAATGACAACCGCGTGCAAGGGTATTTCGCCCCTGGCAGTGGACTTGGAGCGGTGGACATCTATGGGATCGATGCGTATCCACTGCGTTATGACTGTGGCCCCAAACCGCTCACCCGTATATGATATGCAAAGCTCACTCTGATTGAACGCAGGTAAAAATCCTTCCGACGAGTTTCCGAAGACCTGGCAGGTAACCCACGACCAAGAAAGCCCAACCACTCCGCTCGTCATCGCAGAATTCCAAGGAGGATCTGGAGAGGGATGGTATCGACTTCCATGATTCCCCTGACCAGTGTAGCATTGGAGGGGCTAATTCCACACAGGGGAGGTGTCCTCGAGGAGATGTGTGCCATGCTCATCAATGAAGAGGCCGCGCGCGTTGTGTATAAAAACAACTACAGTTTTGGCGTCAAGCTCTTCAATATCTACATGGTCCGATGCATTCCCCGTATCCTTTGGAGACCTAACCAGGACTGACGAAGTTACACCAGACCCGGTACCAACTGGGGGAACCAGGGCTACATGAACGGCTATACATCCTACGACTATGGGGCCGCCATCACCGAAGAACGAAGGGTCTGGCGGGAGAAGTTCAGCGAAGAGAAGCTGCAGGCGAACTTCCTGAAGGTCTCCTCGGCATATCTCACGGCAACCCCTGGACTCGGGGTGAACGGCTCCTATGGCGCGCCGGATACGATTGCAGTCACTCCGCTGTTGGGCAATGGGACCAAGACCAACTTCTACGTGGTCAGGCACGCCGACTTCACTACTCTTGACCGCACCCCATATCAGCTCAGCGTCCCGACCCCACAGCTTGGAGGCAGTCTGGTGCTGAATGGACGGGATTCCAAATTCCATGTCACGGATTACGACCTTGGCGGCATCAATCTGATCTACTCCACCGCCGAAATCTTCACGTGGGCACGCGGCGTCGGTCCCAAGCGCGTGGTAGTCCTCTACGGCGGCGCTGGAGAATTGCATGAGCTTGCGCTGTCGGTCGATCTTGGAGAGCCATCCACGGTCGAGGGCGGCGAGGTGACGGCTCGCCAACGGGGTTCGACCTGGGTGATACAGTGGCAGGTCACTCCCGAGCGCCGTGTGGTTCGAGTCGGAAACCTGGACATCTATCTGCTGTGGCGCAACGACGCGTACAACTACTGGGTCATGGAATTGCCCGCTGACGGCCCAGTTGCCAACTTCAGCTCACCATCCAAGGACCTGGTGGTCGTCAAGGCGGGCTATCTGATCCGTAGCGCGGAAATTGTCCAGGACGAGCTGAGGCTGACCGGCGATGTCAATCAGACCATCGAGGTTGAAGTCATATCGATTCCACAGGAGAATCTTCGGGGTATCGTCTTCAACGGAGAGCAGGTCAACACTCGGAAGACCGAGACCGGGCAACTGTCAGCCACGATCCAGTACGAGCGTCCCAGGCTTGAGCTCCCAGATCTATCCAATCTCGAGTGGAAGTATCTTGACTCCTTGCCGGAGATCCAGTCATCGTACGACGATGAAGCCTGGACAGCATGCACGAAAACGTCGACCAACAATCCACTGCGTCTGACAACGCCGACCAACCTCTACGCCATGGACTACGGGTACCACACAGGATCGTTGATCTACCGCGGACACTTCCTCGCCAATGGCCACGAATCTACCGTCTTCTTGAATACCTCTGGTGGCACGGCCTTTGGACACTCCGTCTGGCTGAACGACAATTTCCTCGGCTCCTGGTTTGGCTCCGGTAGCCAGACGATTGCTCAGAATTTCTCATTCCCCGAACCTCTGTCAGCCGGTCGTCAATATGTCTTGACCGTGCTGATCGATGA
This sequence comes from Evansstolkia leycettana, assembly GCA_000787455.1. Lineage (NCBI taxonomy): Eukaryota > Fungi > Ascomycota > Eurotiomycetes > Eurotiales > Aspergillaceae > Evansstolkia > Evansstolkia leycettana. The sequence goes on along the minus strand of JSYV01000599.1, from coordinate 393 downwards.
CATGGGCACCAGAATGTTCTTGTAGAGCCACCCACCTTTGAACTACGGGGCAGTGATGCTTTGAATCTTTAGCGCCTTTCATTGATTCGAATGAAAGCAACAAACAAGGATCACAATTCAAGGAATGGGAATCGACTTTCTAGTATCAAAGCAGATTCCGCCGGTGTTAAAACTAATGAATTGAAAGACGCTCATCATTGGTGATTTTCATGGGAGCATCTGGGCTGCAAAGGGGGCAAAAAGATGGATCTTTTTTGGCCGTTATCACCGTTCCAAAGACTCTATTCAAGGTCAGTACTTTGAGAGGCTCTGCTTCTTGGGGTCTTTTATGTCTTGATGCACTGTTTCTGTATAGGATAAGAGACTGAGATCAGGATCATCCATCCGCCGAGC
>JSYV01000598.1:0-61959 GCA_000787455.1 Evansstolkia leycettana | reverse complement strand
AAAAAAAAAAAAAACCGTCACTAAAAGATGATGCGTTATCGGCCATTAATCTTCTATAAGACTAGATCTGGGTCCACTTTCTTCAGAATTTGCTGAAATGTCATCAATCGATGACAGATCAAAGCAATTTCTTCCAGGCTAGAGGAACAGGATCTTGGCTATGTATGGTTCAGCCCAGGTTGCATCAAGACAGTACGAGATTAATTGATAGCTGTGGCGGACTTCGAGCCAGAAAATGTCATTTTGAATTCGGAAACCCATGATTTAGATAGAGATGCTAAGATGAATTCTTTTGTTGAGAATATTCACTACCAAGGATATGAGAACCCCACTAAGCATGGAAATTCTTTGTCAATACCAGGAATCCTTTAGAGTAGATAACCAGCTGCATGTCCGAGGCACCGTCATTCTCTGGTCACATGCTAATGGAAATGCTGGATTGTCACTCAACTCCAACATGTCCATCAATACCAGAAGATGCTCCCGGAATCAAATAAAGATTGTCGAACGTACTGCAAATCTGATAAAATAGGAAACGTATCCGTAGTAATATTTAAGGTTGGCAGTTTAAAATTAGAATAGAGGTACCTCTCCCCACCCGCCGCGGGCGCCAATGCACCGTACCAGTCTAATATATCGAGTCGCAATACACGCGTCCCAAGGCTGCTACTACTATGATCAAGCTGGCAGAAACCAGGTTCACATTATAATAAAGTGATGTGAGTTCATGTGGATCAGGAGAATTGAATATGTGAGTGACGTACATAGTCAATCAAGTTACTAGGGGAGTTGTATCAGTGGATATAGCAAATCGTGATTTAAGAACAAATGTGAACTGCTTATAGTCAAATGACGTACGTGTGTATGTTAGACTGCAGGAGAATCACATTGCGAGGGTTGTTAATTAGCTCATAACCTAGTTGAGGAGGTCTGCTGTACCGACTCATCAAATTTTATTGAAACCAAATGCTTTAGCTTCTAGGAACGAGATGAGCACACTCTGTCCCTTTGATGTGGTTTGTAATATGGCAGTAGACATCCTATGAGAGTATTACTTCTGCTAATGTGCTTTATCTTGGGGTCGGGTGCTCTGCAGCACGTGAAATATCAAGTTTCTATGCAGATAGAAGCTTTCCATGAGGAAACATCTAATCCTTAAAAGTAGGGACAATAGGGTACAACTCTATGAGACACTTGTTAACAGCTTACTACAAAATATTGAGTTCACTTCGCACCTTGATGGTCGCTGGACACTTGAAAATAGTAGTGTTGCTTCTAGAGGATGCCATCTAATGGAACACTAACCAATACACTCCCATTACAATCTTCAGTAAACCAGCCATCAAATTTATTGTTTACAAGAATAGCACATGCGAGCAATGCCATCTGGTGATGGATTCCACCAATAGGATGATCACGGGAAGGATCATGAAAATGTTATGAGGATCTTGGTATACAGAATGATGAAAGCATGTCATATTCTGGATCAAACGCTAGAGGGCAGGCTGCGTGAGTCGTAGGATCGCCGAAAGGAGGCCGCTGAAGGGCAAGTTGTTGACCATCATGGAGGGCCATGTGGGCGAGTCGTGAGACAAGATGGCGCACATGGGATAAAAAGCATCAGAACTAATATTTGATAAATAACTCAGAGCAATAAAGAAATAGCAACAGGTAAATGAGAAATTATGCTGTAGGGTTTGAGTCACGCCTCTTATGGGGGCTGCACGCATTGCTTTCTAAGCTTTCCGGTTGCTATGGATACCCTTGAATTGCTTGTCCAGGAATCTCGTGATGTGTCCAACGGATCTAAGTTGACCCGGCAATCTTGGCAGCTCTAAGAAAGCAACCACCCTCAGCTCGGGACGAATTCTTGAAATCTCTCAACAACGAAGCGCTTATTCTGCTCAATAATTGGAACATCCGATTTGACTCGCTTGTAGCTACAGCCTGGTATCTAGAAGTCATGACAAATAGGGCCAAATGGCCAGTGTTGGGTGTCCAGCTCCCGAACCATTACGAGCATGCCACAGCTTATAGAAGAAAGAAGAGCACTGTTAGCATTAGGTAAGACACAGTGCAAGCGAGTACCAGACCTATAAGTTGAAGCGTTTCTTACAAGCATTCTAGAATACCTCCAGAGGCTAGGGTGCCACTGTCGGCCAAAGATATCCTAAGCAAACTAGTTAGTTACAAAACTATAATATATAGAGTTATCATGCTTCAGCAGCAGATTGATGAGCTGCATACAGCCAATCAGCATCAGAAATGGAAGTGAAAGGCTGTATGATTATTTATTGCTACTAGAGGAATTCTAACAGGTGCTCAAGGCCAGCAGCTTGCTCAGGAAGCTGAGGAGGTGCAGCAAGAGGAGCCTAGGAAACGAGCACCACCGCGATGCAGTAACTGCCATATGATTGGTCATATTAGGACTAGATGTCCTAGTAACTAGATTATCTTCTGTATTTAACTTCATTTATTGGGTGCTCTTATATAGTTTTTCTAATATATTATTCGCATCGCGGCGTTGTAGCGGAAAAGGGGATTTTTTCGTGTCCCGCTCGGTGTCCTGTCCCGCTCGATGTCTGATTACGTTACTAGTAAAAAATGAATTTTGACCCTTTGTTATTGCTTTTTGGTGTCTGGGCTAGGCTAGCAGTAGTGCGAAGCCATCCTGCAAGTTTAACTCCCACACAGTCCCACGGGTTGAAGCGCGGCGACGGCTGACGTTGGCCTTCAGCTCAGCCTTGTTGGGGAGAACCTCAACCATGCAGGAGCTGAATCTACCCTGGGCCTGCCGGTCGTCTATATAATCCGTCTACTGGGGACATGTATCCAGATCGAACTTGCGGCTGACTGTGTGCAATCGCCCGGAGATCCCGTCCCGCCAGAAACCAGTCAACATGTCGCCCCTGAGTCAACCGAAACGGCTCATTGTCTGTTGCGATGGTATGTGAGGGTGCCCAAAACACCCAGCACGGAAAAGACTGCTAATCAGGTTATCACAGGGATGTGGCAAGACTCAACATGATGTCAATGAACTGCCATCGAATGTCACTCGACTGACCCGAGCGTTGCGCCGGGAAGCGGTCGTGACGGAGAATGGCGTGGAAAGGGTCATCCCGCAGATTGTCTACTATCAGAAAGGCGTAGGCACGGGCCTGCCCGGCGACAGGCTCTTGGGAGGTGCGTCGTCCGCCATTTCCCACCAGGAAACGGCATCTGCTAATCAACTTGCCCAGGCGCCGCTGGTCTGGGCTTGAGTGCGAATGTGCGCGTGGCCTATGCCTTCCTGGTCGACAACTACAACGACGGCGACAAGATCTACTTCTTCGGCTTCTCGCGCGGTGCCTATACGGCGCGCGCGATTGCGGGACTGGTCTGCGAGATGGGGCTGCTCACCAGTCGCGGCATGGACAATTTCAGCCTCGTCTACAATGACTTCTACGACCCAAACTTCCGCGGCTACACTCCCGAGCAGAAACGTCAGCTGGGGTTCCGCGGCCCTCTGCCCCGGTTTACCGTCGAGATCATCGGCGTCTGGGACACGGTCGCCTTCCACAAGACCTGGCTCGGGAAGAAGTTTGGCGTTGGCGAGGAGATCGAGTTTCGCAACACGGGTCTCCATCCCGATGTCAAATACGCGTTCCACGCGTTATCTCTGGATGAGAGGCGGACGGCCTTCCAGCCCACTCTCTGGCACATCCCGCACGAGGTCGAGGCCCAGGAACTGATCCAGGTCTGGTTCTCCGGTGCGCATGTCGACGTGGGCGGCGGCGCGCTTGATCCCCGGCTCGCGAACATCAGCCTGGCCTGGGTGATCGCGCAGTGCATGAAGCACGACCAACTGAGTTTCGACATCGACGGTTATCTCTTCGACAATCCTCCGAAACCGCTCGAGTCCGATACCACCCCATGGGCGACGTGGCAAGGCCAGAACACGGTCCCATGGAACTGGACGTATTGGCTCGAGTGCGTGCTGGGGGGTACTTCGAAACGGACCCCTCTGACATACAAATCAAGGGACCCCAAGTCGCAGATCACGAACGAGTTCATTCATGAATCGATCCTGGATCGCAACTGCGCAGGACAATCCGCTGCGTCGAAGTTTGTGTCGTGGCCCTGCGCGCCGTTGAAAGCACGAACGGATGCGACGACTTGGACTTTGAGTGATGGGCGCCAAATCCGTCTCGTCGAGGCCATGAAATGGGAAAAGTATACGAAAGGACGCATCAGGACGGTGCATGTCGACGAGCCGGATGATCCGAAGCCGGCCAATGGGAAACATAAATGACGCGACGCGACACATCGGATGATCTTTCTCATGTTGTGAACTTTTCGAAAGTGGTCTCGGGCTTCCGTCTTCACCTCGATTCTACTTGCCAGTTGCTCCAGGCAAACTTCGGGAGAACGTTTTTGGATATGCTGTCTGTTTCGGGATCTCTCTGCGTTATCATGGCTCTATCACTTGGAAATTTGATATATATGCGTCTATATATATAATGTCTGCCGTATAATGACTCGTGCAGTACAACGAGGATCATTGAGAATCAATTGTTACACGGATATAATAACAGGTCTTTTGTTCCAAGCATATATACTGCGATTTACACCCGCTCATGACAGCATCTGCAAACAGGAAAGGGACAGGGGAAGGAGTGACTGGCGTAGGTTCCATGTAGACAGGGTTTCATATTTTCGAGAATGATTATTAAAAAAAACCGTACGGGAAGAGAGAAAAATACATGGCGGATCGGAATCCAGCTTCAGAGGAGTCGCACACGATGATGGCCGTTCACGTCGTTCAACCACATCGGCATGCAAGAGACTCCAGCGAACTCATGAGAATCATGTCGCTCATTGAGCGTCCGGCCATCGAACCAAGTTCCTTTAACTTGGCCCCAAGGACAATCAGGCTCCGCACCTGTTCCGGATTGGCCTTCTTAATTGTCCATCGGAGACTCTTCCAATGGCTTTTGGGGTGGGTGAGAAGTCAAGGAGGCCTCGATCTGAGGAAGGCCGATGACGGGATTCTGCGCGTTGGCCTGGATGGCCGAGGTGGTGGTCGGGTCGGAGACCTCGCCGTACTTGTTGCTGCGCTTGTAGCTGCCAAGCAACTTGGGCATGAACCGGTTGAAGATGGCCTTGAAGCAAGGCATGGAGGCCGTCAGGATGCCGACGTTGGTCTCGATGACGGACCAGTACATGGCGCCGCTGATCACGTAGGTCGCGTCATGGGAGCGAAGCATGATGGGGATGTAGGTGATGCGGATGATCGAGGCGATGCACGCGCTGGGTCATCGATCAGTACAGCTGATCTTCGTGTGTTGTGGATTTGTTCACCGGGTGGAATACTCACAAGAGTCCAAAGCACAGAATGATGATCACGGCAAACTTCTGTCGCTTGGGAATGCGCAGGCGCAGGATAACGTGCATCGGCAACATATACGTCATCAGGTCGGTCGTGATGTTGAGCGCCGCATTGGCGAGGTAGAAGACGTTGATGTCCACGCATCGTCCCGGCACGTTGATATCCCAGACCTTGTGGACGGGGGAGCACTGGAAGAGAGCGACCAGGACAAACGAACCCGCCTGACACACGATCACCGCGAGCATGCCGTAGGCCAGTCGAGTGAGCACCTTATTTTCGAGGTGGGTGTAGAAGACCAGGACCGAGCACTTGATGAATCCGAGACAAGAAAGATACAGAATGGAGCTGACCCAGACAGCCTGGTCTCGTTCAGCGCGGCCCTCTCGCGGCGGTCGTCCTTGATATCCAAAAAAGAAGCACTTACTTTCTGGTAGTTTCGCATTTTGCTCATGTCAAACTCGTCGATATGCGTCCCGAGTCCAAAGTGGACCGCTGTGGAGGAAGTAATTAATCGTCTCATCAGTCGATGCCTTCTTGCACAGATTATCACCAACCAAGCACCTTACCGACGATGGTCACAGCGATAAAGCCCCATGACAGGAGCTGCCAATGTCAGTAACAAGACTCTCCATTGCAGGACCATTCCGCAATATTTCTTACAGAAGCAATCGAGATCAGGTCTAAGCGCGCATCGAGTCAGTCCAACATTCCACAACAAGGCCTCGTCAAACGTACAGTCATCCACTCTCACTGTCCCAAACACCACGATCCGGGTGAACAGTCTCATAGAAATGACGACGAAGGTCAGGATCGCGAAGAAGATCGAGACACCCACGACGACTGGGCCTTGGGAATCGCCTGAGTTCTCCATCTTGAGCGTCTCTTTTCAGCGGTGAAAGAGGGAAAGGTCCACTACTGCAGTGTACGCGATCTGCTTTCCTCGATCTTATAATGCGCGAGATGTTGTTTGTTTATGTTGGGAGAGATGGATGGACTCTTCTTGTCTTGCTTGTCCTTTCTCCCGTCCTGGCAGAGCACCGAGACAAATGGGCTGCAGCAAGAGGCACCATTTCATGATGTTGCTTGTTTTTTTTTTCTTTGCCTTTTCCCCTTTTCACTAATTTCATCTTTTTCTCGCGGAAGTCTCTTCCCGGATGCCCGATGGGAATAAGATCTTCAGAAGGCAGCGGGTTGGATGTGATCTGTGCTCTGGCGAGAGTAATTTCCGATGCAGCCCAGACTGGTTTGTGATCTATCGCAAAGCGAGATTCGACGCCCATCATTGACCGATTTGATCTCCTTCATCCGCAAGGGACACGCCTCCTTGTGTTGACGATATCGGTTATTGTCTGCATGCTGCATTCTATGCGGGGATAGTTGCTTTTCGCTGGTTTGGGTGCACAATTGCAGTGTTCAACTGCCACAGCGACCACTCTCCCTGATCCCATTGTGGATGTGAGAGAGCGAATTCGACATGAAACGAGACAGGTTCGTCTGGCAGAGACGGGCGCCAAGTGAACCATAGCAGCGGGACATTGATTGGCACAGACGATCTTCCAACGATTCTCCAGAGAGCGACTGGAGATTATTCCCAGATACTCGGGAGTCATCGAGCCATTCATTGGCCCGCGGATGACGGCCTCTTGACGCCCCTTGCGGCGCCATCAGCCTCGCCAGACTTTAATAATCCTGGTGACGGACTACTAGTCAGTCTCTGAATCCTGGAACTGTCGTTGGGCAAGACGATGACAGATTCTCAGACACCAATTTAGCCAGACATGGCCCGTCCAACTGTGCAGCAATAATCATGTTGATCAACCTGATCATGTCGATGCCGATCTGAAATTTGTCTCAGACAATTGACCGATATGAATGAAGGGCTTGCTCAGGAGTTTCGCGGTCCCAGGTCTCGCACAGGGTCTGTCTCCATTGGCAACGACTGCAACCGCTCGATGTTACCGGGTAGGAATCTGAGATTGAGAGACATCAACGATCCCAGTTCATTGATCAGCGCTTCTTACAGGCAACCTGGCTAGCATCGCAAATCATTTGTCAATACAGGGTAATGCAGCTGTCGAAGTGGGATCCTGACAACGCTTTTGAGTCTCTGATTCTCTACTCACTTGCACAGCACTGTTGGCGACTTTGCCACTCGAGAAGGAGAATGGAACATCGCCATATATTCCCAACAAGGCCGTCGGTTGGATATATCAACCCGTCCGTTCATATCCTTGCTGCCGTGTTTTGGACATTTTCATTGAACAGTGGTCGAAGGGAATGCAGAAGAGAGGTCTCCCTGGACTCACTGGTGTTGAAATCTACGATTGAAACAGGGCCCAGGAGTGTTCTCCCTCTCCCCAATCAAGAGAAATATATGAGAATAGCTATTCGACAGACGGGGGACGAGGACTAGTGAGCTGAGTCTACCTGAATAGTAATATCGCCGGACTGTCCAGCAGGGGGCAGTCATTGCAAGCCGTACTGTAGATGTAGGTTGCATTCCACGACTATAAATCACATTCGCCTCGAGCAAGTCGACGATGCGAAAGAAAAGAACAATAGGTATAAGTCTCCATGACGGGAAACTTGACGTTACTCATCACTGTTACACTTGATAGCCCCAATCGCACCCTGTAAAACCAGCATTGGCGGCATTCTGTCTTTCAGGAGCAAGTCGAACCTTCTTGTGTTATTTCTTCTCTAAGAACAAATACCCGCCTTGTTCGAGTTTGATTTACCACCTCGTCGAACAGTGCCATGCCTTTAACGAATTCCTTCTCCTGATCCCATGTGAGTGGACTTGTGCTGGCAAGTCGGACCGGAAGATTCAGTGAAGAATCAGGAGATGACGGAGGATAGAAGGGAACGTCGCGACCCAGAAGATATACATCGGCTGAATAGCTCGACAGAGTCAGCAGCTCGTCCCAGCCATGTCCCAGGGACACATCATGCATGTCTTCTCGCTGGTCACGCCGAACGCATTTCCTTTGGCGCGCAGCCCGGTAGAGAAGATCTCCGTTGGATAGATGAAGGGAATCATCGGCCACGAGGAGCTGACCATACGCACATGCACGAAAAGCATGGCTGCTGCTGCGACTCCATGCTGCTGGGCCGGGCCTGGATTGTTCGCCTCCGCTTGAACGGCATCGACAAGTGTCAGAATGCAATGGTCGTTCCTGGAGTGCTGACCCTCATGCAGAGCTGGGGTTGAGTCGAAGCCAGATGTCTGATAGATGGTACCTAAGTACAGTAGATGCAAACTGCCGGAACGCTCGTCTGCGATACTGTAAATCGTTGGCAATCATCAGTGTTGAGCACATCAAATACTAGCAGTAGCAGACATGGTAACCTCAGCTGGTTTCTTTCACCACCCCAATGGCTGTATGAGTGGTCATACCAACGGGTCGCACGTCAACAGCAGCCATCGCTGTGTGGACAGGTTATCCTCTTGACATCTGCAGTATGATGAGATTCGAATTCCTCAGTCCACCAAAAAGCTCCGTACTTAGACTATCAAATTGTTCTGCGATAAGCATCACATTCCAATTGAATCGACCTCGTCTCTGGCATCTCAAAGCCGGAAGAAGGCGAGACTCGCTCACCGGTCGCCCTCATCGACGGTCACTGGCTTCATCATCCAACGGGAAATGGGATACGGCAAGGCCAAGCCATCGTGAACCCAGAGATCGTGAACGATTTCCTCTTGGACAGGACGGGAAACTTTCGGCGACATCGCTGCCGACGCCACTCGGTTCGAAGGTTTTGACCAGGTTCGAGGCATAGTCAAGGCATGCTGCGAATGTATTTCGTAGCAAGTCCTGCAGACGACGCGATCAACAAGGCAGGATGGAGTTGTCCGCTTGTACGTTTAGGCGTAGGATCAACTGTTAACCAGGGTAATACTTTCAATTGGATCGGAGCATCTCCGGATTACCCCTCCTATACATATAGGGGATCGTCAACGAACAAGTCTTCTTTTCCTTTTTGATATTCTGATCGAGGAGATACGTATAGAGTTATAGCTTCATCACATATGTCCAATTCCCGCTGACAGTCAAAATGCAGCAGTGGACGGTGGAAAAGGTTCGTATGTCGCATCTATGTCCCGGCTGGTATCCAAGGCTTCAGACGCAAAAACGACCCAATGTGCTAAAAAATAACAATAATCCGTTCGACAGCCTTACCTCACCCTGCAAGGCCAGCTGCTAGAAGGTCCCTTGTATGACGAGAACCGCAATGAATGCCGGTTCATCGACATCGTCGACCATAAGCTCTACGCCTTCGATCCCTCGCGGGGCGAGGATTCTTTGACGGTGGTCACCACGAAGGATACAATAGGGTATATATCTATCTCCTTCATTCGCTTGCAATTGGGGTCGAGAGAAAGGCTCGCTCACAAATCGCCAGGGTTACTGCGAACATCAAAGGCTCTACCACCGAGTATATTGTCGGTGCGCGGAAGGGATTCGCGATTCTCAACGCCCAGTCAGGGGACGTCCGATATCTCGCCAAAGTATGGGATGCTACAATTGATGGTCCGGATAAGGAGGCGATGTAAGTACAGGGTGTCGACCGATTCAATTGATCCCGATTTTTCTGTCTTTCTTCTCATCCGACCACAAAGAGCCCGCTGACTCGACATTTTAATTCAGTATGCGATCCAACGATGGAGCCGTCGACTCCCACGGTCGGTTCTGGGTCGGCGCCATGAACGATCCTCTTCTCGTCTCTCCATCGCGTCCGGAAGGAGTTCTGTTTCGCCTGGACCCGGACCTCTCTGTGCACCGCATGCTCGACTCCGCGGCGGCTCCGAACGGGATCGGCTGGAACAAGGCCGACAATGTCATGTACTGGACCGACAGCGAGACGAGATGTATCTATCAATTCGACTTCGACGCCAAGTCAGGCAGCATCAGCGGGAGGAAAGTCTTCTGGAGCGCCAAGGAGGCAGGATTGCCCGATGGTGCCAATCCGGATGGATTGGTGGTGGACGAGGAGGACTGTGTCTGGACGGCGTTGTGGAAAGGGTACAAGGTCGTCAGAGTCAACCCGCAAGGCGTTATCGTCGGTGAGGTGAAACTGCCCACGGCGTATGTGACGTGTCCGGTGTTTGTGGGCACCCACCTGATCATCACCACTGCGAGGGATCCGACCGTCAAGGAGGAGGGGATCAAGCGAGGCGGAGATGTTTATCGAGTGGACGTGGGCATTCGAGGTACGCCGAGGCATGAGTTTGTACTTCCGCAGAAGTAGATTGGGGCCTTGGAATCCATGAATCAGTTCGCATCAGACACTCACTTGCCTTCGAGTTTCACTCTCTTCAAGTGTATATATATGGCCGGCGTCAGAGACGATCGCGCGTGATGATGAAGCACTTGAATTCAGATTAGCCTAGAATCAGTATCGAGAGCACAGGCTTGAGATGTAGTCAGCAGATGTCCATGGTGCTGCATGTCTCGTCTTCAAAGGGTTGGATTTCGAAAGAATGCAATGCCTTTGAGTATTCCTCGAGAGCAGAAGTCGATGAGGATGAAGGCGCGCATTTCGAATCCCGCAAGGACGCGTCGTCCTCGCGCCCTGCCCTGTTGCGTTGGCTCATCTAAATGAGGACGACGCTCATCTCACATCATGGACCTCCATGATTGCAGCAGATCTTTGGTTCCCCGCAAATTGACAGCGCAACATCTCGACGACGGCTTGAGAAACGCCGAGTTCGAGAATTCCCGTTCTGAGAGCTGTCCGTGAGATCCTGGATAGAACCAGCTTATACATGGCAGATTTCTCTGACATTGGAGTTGTTTCTTTCGATCGGATGCATTGACTGGACGAGTCGTTGGCTTCGAAGCAATGCGGTAGTTCTGATGTTGGTGATGGGTTCATGTAGAAACAACCTGCGCCATCTTCACGATGCTGGACCTGGTTAACTACACAAGAGTGTTGACGGTGGTCATGTCGTCGATTGAGATCAAAATCATCTATGAGCCAGGGACCTTTCCTGCTGTAGTCGGATTGTAGGTGTTAAAAGTGTATCAGAGTAAATAGATAGAAGCCAAACAAGGATTCCTTCTGCTCATACTTCGATGGTGTAGAATATATATCTAGTCTGGTGCAGTTAAATTGCTCCATCCAATACGAACTTCTACGTGGAGGACGCTCAAAATATCTATCTCTATACCTATATGTATATATTTGTATAGATACTATCTAGCTGGTATCTAGAACACAAGTTAACAGAAATACCAACAAGAACGGTTTGTCTGAAACTACAATGTCATACAAGCCTCAATCATCATTCAGACATGCTGGTGACATATGTCTATAGATACAAAAATATGGCAATTGTTATCGAGGATAGAGTATGTTGACTTGATTCTGATTGTGGCCTGACATACAGAGGAAAAGCTCCAATTCTCTTTTCCCTTCAACAACGCAGTATTCGCTTCTTCCAACTACAGAACCATGATCAAAGCTGGTTCATGGGCTGAAGATATCAATTCAGTTCAGCACTACTGGAATATTCATTCTGTGAGGCTTGTCTTTCCAAAAGATGATTATTCTCAGGGAATCGATACTATACAACAGCAGAGCACGCGGAAACGGATATCAACACTTTAGACAGTCTTGAAAGAGTTCAAGGCTACAGGTATTTCAAGTTGACTGGACATGAGCAGTGATCAAGGTCTTGGTTTCATGCTGAAGTGACCGGATCCCGTTCACCGCTGAGATATTCTATCAATGATAATGAGGCGATCGATCGAGCTCTTTGTCTTGGTGATGTGCTGGAGTTCTTCGCATGTGCCAGTCATGATATGAACATTAAAGACGCAGGAAACAGCGACAGATGCATCGACGGGAGTTGCAAGCAACCCGATGGAGCTGTGGAGGCAGCTTATGCGATGCCTGATTCTTTGAATGTCTGCGACAGCTATTCTTGCCACAGATCTTGGAGTTCTCATTGAGGTTTCATCACCCGTCAATGAATTCGACAACAATACTGGGATGTCGACGAATTCACCATTTCCTGACCAACCGCAGAGTCAAAGACAAAAGGCAATAACAACACGGTGAAGTAGCTATTCCCTTGCTTGCTACAGTGCAGCTCATAGTGACGTAGCTTAAGAGTATCTCTGCGCAATTGACGGCCGATCGGAGACAAGAATACGAAAATGGATTGAAGACCTTTCGGAATCGAGAAAGACTGACCCTGGTAGCTTCGAAAAAAAAAGCAAATCATCGGTGTAACTAACAATAATCGAGAAAGCAAGATGTCAACGGATGAATGCCATGGGAAACGCGAACTCGACCATCCATTCTGGGGAAACGAAGAGCCACTTGACAAACCAGATCAGACGCCGAATGCAATCAAGATCTGGAGATGGAGGGAGGCCCTTGGGTCCTCACAAGCCCCAGACCGAAAGGGAGCCAAATGAAGATCTTCCGTCGACTCTCCACACTCGCAAACAAATGAACTGTTCCACAACCGAGTTGCCCCTGCGTCAAGGCTTGGATAGCTCGGGGGGCACAGACAAGAAAGGCTGGCGATTTGTCAATTATAGGACCAGGGCCTGCAGTAGCGCCAGCTTTAATTTCGGGCCGAATTCAAAACAACAACATTGACAGCACACAAGTGGCACGATTTGGCTAGATATTGCCCTGAGGGAAGATGAACCGATTGGCACACCAGGCAAGTTGCACGTCCTGAGGGTCCTGTCCTGTACATTATCAGTAACAGAGAGGACAAGGGATTAAGGACTTTGTCTGGTAATGGTTGCGTGTGGTTGTGGGACAGCGCCTCCAAGATGTTATGGCGACGGTGCGAGAGAAAGTCGAAGTCCGTTGAATTACGACTTGGACCTCAATAGGCCGGAATAACGAGAGGATGCAATACAGGAAGAACCTGCAGTATCAGCTGCACCCACGTACGGCACAGGCACAGGTCCGGACTCGAGTGCTGCACAGAAGTGGACTCCCGTGTCTGCACAGGACATTGTCACAAACACCGTGTAACAGCCAGAGCCGAGAAAGGCAAGGAAGAACGCTTATTTGATACATCTCTGCATGATCTCTTGTTCGACTGCGGATTCACAATCAATTGGCGATCAGATCGAGAACGAACAATCTCAAATTTGGACAGGTTTTGGTTCGCATGCATCTCCAGAGAGCATTGATCGTCTTTTCGCCTTGGCTGTCCAGGGGAAAATGCACCACCGAAGACCTGCAGGATCTCAATACTGGCGGTCTCCAGAGCTCCAGAGCGCCTACCATTGGGACTGGGGGCCATGATGTTTGTGCAGTCAGCCCGATACAAAACTTCAATAGTCTACACGCAAGGGGGGGAGCATCACCGTCGAAGCGGCGGTTGATCGTCAACAGGTATCTGGATACAGCGTCTGCACCGCAGTTGTACGCAGTCACCGTCAATTTTGAGATGAAAAAGGAGAACCACCAATTGCTCTCTGAGCCATTCGAAGGAACATAAATAGCAGGTGGAATCCGCTTCGAATCGACTTCATTCCATCATCAACAACAACAACAATCTTCTAGACTTATCTAGGCATTACTCTCAAAAAAAACCTTTTCCTCGCCTTAATATCTCATCTTCGGTCTTTCAGACTTTCTCCATCTTTCCAACCATCAAAATGAAGTTCTTCGCTGCTGCCACTCTCTTTCTCGCTGCCGCCGTTGCAGCTCTCCCCGGCCACATTAGCGACATTGGCTCCAACAACGACAACGGAAACATCGACTGGCCCGTCAAGGACAACACGTTGACCGTCAAGCAGGCCCAGAACAAGTGCGGTGACCAGGCTGTTCTCTCTTGCTGCAACAAGAAGACCGTGGCGGGTAACACCCAGACCAACAACAATGGTCTTCTGGCCGGTGGCCTGCAGGGCCTCATCTCCCAGGGCTCCGGTGCCCAGGGTCTCGGTCTCTTCGACCAGTGCTCCAAGCTCTCCCTCAGCGGTATGTACTCGCGATGCGCACAGCTCTTTGACACCATTGCTAATGGAATGTAGCTGTTGTCAACGTTATCGGCATCCTTCCCGTCAGCGCCGACGACTTGCTCAACCAGCAGTGCAAGCAGAACATTGCCTGCTGCCAGGACGTCAAGAACCAACAGGTACGCACAGCCAGTCGTCTCATTCTTGCGGCTCGATCTAACCTTCTTCCAGACTGGTGGCCTTATCCAGGCCAACCTTCCTTGCGTCGCTCTCGGCTCCATCCTGTAAATCGTTGGAGCTCAGGCGCCGTTGTTCATCCTGGGTCTTGAGTGAAATTCGGTCACTCGAGCACAGAATACGGCCTGGATGGTAGTTGGATCGATATTTGGATGCTCATGGTACATTTGTGTACAGCTTCGAGCTCTCTCGTGTAAGAGGACCTTTTCGCTTCGTCCTCCTCGGAGGATCTGGTAGGATTTTGTTCGCCTTTTCCTTCCGACTTCCTTTGTCCATTTACATTCCTTTGTCTGTATGCTTCCAGCGCCTTTGGGTGATGACGAACTTAGACAGTGTGATTAGCTTAATAAAATTTGTATCCTATAAGATGTTGTCTAGCTTGCAGTGTCGTTTCTTGTCTGCTTTCGCCCATCATAGGAACCGAGACGAGTTCCGTTGTCTGTTTGAGTTGAGTCGTTTATACTTTCAATCCTATACGACAACCTGGCTTCTTTGTAGCTGGTTGTAGCACTGTTTCCTGCTGGGATCTGTGAGGGTCATATTCAGTCACCATTCAACATTCACCTTTTTGATTGAACTTGCAGACTCGTTGTCCCCCCTCGCTATACGGGTGTGGAGGTCATTTTTTATCTGGGATATCGTCGTCGAGGCAAAAACTCGATCAACTCACCAGATGTGTGTCATCTCCATTGCTTCTAGCGTCGACATCGCTGCCATACAGGCCCTGTGAGGATCGCGATCTCCGCATCCATGGTATGATATGGCAGATGCGTCAGCGCATTGTGGCCCTTCTTCAGTCAATCCACCGGGACATGCATGCAAGAGTCGGTCTAGAAACAGCGGACCGTTGATCTCAATTAACAAACTGGTCAACACGACTCTTCCTCGTCAAAACACGTTTCATCTGAAGACAATCCAGACCCCAACGCCATCCTCGGCGGTCGTATGTTCCAAGGTGAGACTCGCTGTAATGCGGCGAAATGAGGAGACGGCCATACCCATGCCCGATAACCTTTCAGCCAAACAGTGGAATATTATAAACCTCGTCCTTGGTTCGGGTTCATTTTATGGCTCAAGTT
Organism: Evansstolkia leycettana; assembly: GCA_000787455.1. Taxonomy (NCBI): domain Eukaryota; kingdom Fungi; phylum Ascomycota; class Eurotiomycetes; order Eurotiales; family Aspergillaceae; genus Evansstolkia; species Evansstolkia leycettana. Next base: position 46,336 of record JSYV01000598.1, on the reverse strand, counting down.
GCAGACAAATGATTGACGACACCGACAACGCTCCCGGGACTCGCCCCGTTGTCCGCGGTAGTTCCGCTCGGGTTGGGATCTGACGTCCCAGTTTTCGGACGATATCCCGAGGATCTTCACGGCTGCGCCAGTCCACGCCGACAAAAAATGCAATCGATTAGCTGACAACATTGAATAATAATATCTGGGGCAATCTATGGCAGATCCACTGGCTTCAGAATCTGCATACAACATGTGGTCCCTTGCGGAAATATTCCGATGATGGCGCCCTATCGTGAAATCATTGATCAATGGAATACAAGGCTGGACCCAAGTTACACAATGGCTCAAAAAAATGTCAAAATGTCAGCCCCCTGGATGGAGCCCTTCCCCATGGGGTTTGAATCGACTGCGCTTGGATCCATCGCACTAATATAAGATCCCCTGGTCCGCAGACCTGGACCTGATCGTTCTTTTCAATTCCTTGTCTTCAAGCCGAAGACACACTGTTTCTCACATCCCGGTACTGAGAGTCGACTGCTCTATTTGTTTGCTTCACTATCTAGAACACATTCTACCATGGATGGAACCATATCAACGGGAGGCACTGCTCATGGGCATGACAGTGCGGCCCCTGAGCTCAAGACGGAAATCCCCGAGACCTCGACTCATCTAGAAAACGTGTTGACACGAAAACCAAACCACGAGGAATACGACCTCGCAGTTTCAGAGACGCCTGCCTTATCAGATCCCGCGGATCCTCGCAATTGGCCGAGTTGGAAGAAGAACGCGCAGATTTTGATGATTGCGTTCCATTCCATGATGGCCACCTTCATGGCTGCAGGCATCATTCAGGGGTACGAGACTTTTGCCGAGGACTACAACGTCACGGTGCCTCAGGCGAGCTATTTGACATCAGTGCAGGTATGTACGGCGTCCCTATCACACGGATCGACATGTTCCAAAAACTCACGCATGAGGATGGCAGATCCTTCTCTTCGGAATTGCTCCCTTCATCTGGAACCCGATCACCACCCGATACGGCCGCTACCAGGTTTGTCTCCTGTCCGTCTTCGGCAGCCTGGTGGTGCAACATTGGAGGTGCTCGCTGCACATCATTCGGAAGCCAGATGGCCACTCGGGCGCTCACTGCCTTCCTCATCTCGCCGCCCATGGGCATTGGCAGCGGCGTGGTGACCGAGCTGTGCAAACCAGAGGAACGAGGCCAGAAGCTCGGATGGTGGACAGTGATGACCACCATCGGCACGCCGGCTGGACCCTTCATTATGGGCTTTGTGGTCCAGCATCTGGGCGTGTCGTATCTTCTGGATCTTTGCCATCCTCAACTTTGCCCAGTGGGTGGCATACCTCTTCCTTGGGGACGAGACAGTCTACCGAAGGGAAGATGATCGTGCGAAATCGAATGCTCCGCGTGGTTGCCTCTCCAGAACATTCATCCCCCGTCGCATTGATCCCGTTCCATTCAGGTTGACCGACTTCATCGGACCACTTTTCCTAGCTCGTTTCCCGAGAATCCTAATCCCTGCGGTCGCGTATGCTGTTATTTTCTGCTACGCCAACATCGCCATCATCGTCGAGACGCCGATCACGTTCGGGGAGAAGTTCCACTTCAACGCGCAGCAGGTCGGTCTCCAGTTCGTTGCCGTCATCATCGGATGCGTGCTCGGCGAACAGCTCAGTGGGCCAATGTCCGACTGGTTCCTGAAGACGCTGAAACAACGACGCGGCCATACGCGCCCAGCCGATCGCCTGTGGCTCTCATACATTGGCTACGCTACCGTCTTCGCTGGCTTGTTAACCTGGGGTTTCCAGCTGCAGCACGCCACGACTTGGAATGTCACGCCGTGCGTGGGCTCTGCGATTGCGAGTTTCGGCAACCAGGTGCTCACGACGACTCTTATCTCCTTTGCGGTCGATAGCTTCAAGGAACAATCGACGAATATCGGTGTCTTCATCAACATCTGCCGGCAGGTTTATGGATTCGTAAGTTTCGAGCCGGCCCTCTTTTTTTCTGTTTTCGATTGCTCACTTACTAACACTTATGACCAGATTGAACCATTCTATTTCCCGTCCATGTTCGCGACTCTGAGTTTGGGTGGAGCAGCGGGAGTGATGTGTGCGATCATCGCAGGCTGTTCCCTCATCCCAACCATCGCCATTCAGTTTGTTGCAACGCGTTCGAGTCATTGAGATGTATTGTGAAGAACACCAAGGATGAATTGTGTGAGCTCGTATCCAAGCAATGAAAACGGAATGCGAGCGAAGAAACCAAACCCGGCCGTGGCACACTCCATCATGGAACAATTGAACGACCCCATCCCGTATGTTCAGTCGTAGGCATTTGCGCTTAAACGAGCGCGGATTCCATAAATCTCAGTAGAGATTGCTCGGCACGCTGTTCAACCAAGACATATCCTGAAAGTCCGGAAGATCGAAGTTGTCAAAGATGGCCGCATTCATCCCTTCGCCCAGAGACAGATCGTTCAAAGCGCTCGCGGCTACCGCGTCGCCATTCTCAGTCGGCGCTGTCGGATCTGCTCGCGAAGGCGGCTCCGACACCACCCGCTCGTAGATGATCTCCAATGCCGCCACGCATCGCCTGGCGGAGGAGCTGTAGGTCTGATATTTGCGTAGAATTTCGAGCGCACAATTCCAGGAGCGTGAGATCGCGGACTCGGTGACTTCGGCCAAGATCGCGGAACGGAGACGTCCGACGATGAGCACAGTCGCAGCGGTGTATACATATAGATCATATGCCAGTGTGCCGGATGAGGGGCAGATGATACAGTGTCCAAGAGAGTCACTGACAGAGAATGTTGTACCACCATGCTGGAAGGGGCCCGCCTGTTCCGTCCGATGGGATATTGACGTAGATCGTTTCGATGATCTCCTGAGCCACCTTGACGCAGATGATGGAGCACTGCAAAGCCACTCTTTGCGGGAAGGAATCGTTCAAGGCAATGAGGGGATCTGCGGTCGATGTGTCGCGAGCGGTACAGTATCGAGATAATATTGGACGGAAAAGAAGCATTCGCACATGGAGGAACCTGCCGGAAAGTCTCTCTCTCTCAGCCAAACCTGCTTTGGAAAGGTGTCAGCGAAAGGGCTGGTTCATATCTCGCCCCTAACACATTTGCCTGCCGCTTGAATGTAAATTCATCCGACGCCGACGGACGCAGATGAGGAGGAAGACTGCGCGACCAACGAGTCAAGGCGCGGTCGAGTTCGAATATCGTCCGTTCTCCCTCGCTGGTCTCTTGGTTGAAATAGAAGTCGTGGATATCGTCGGGCGACTCCTCCGAGACGGGTTTGTACAAACTGAGCAGGATGTCGTTGAGTATCCCATACAGCTCGAGCGACTTGGCATAGAAGGCCATCATGGACGGCCGATCTGCGGGCTGCGACGCCTCCGCCCCCGACGTCGCCTGGATGTATTCTTCATCGACAGTAACCGGTAAGGGAACAGACCCGCAGGAAGCCTTGGAGATCATCGCAGGGCGGCCGAACGTCATGGAAATCACTCTGCCGACCGTTTAGGATATATATATACGACGACGACGGTTGCGGCAAGAGTTCCCACCTACCTGTCCATCAACACGCATCCATGCCATATCTTGCGTGCCAGAGATTGAACTGGAGTTCCATGGCACGGCAGAAGAATGCGTCGGCAGATGCCTCTCGTTCTTCCGGTTTGATGAAGTCCGCGAGCTGGCAAGACAGGGCGAATATGACATTGAAAGTGCACATGAGCATATTCTCGTCGTGGACCGACCTTTCTCTCGTCCAGATATTGGCATACTCTGCCGTCATCTGCGCACGATCCACGAAAGGATAGAGTGGGAACACGAGCGTCCAGTAAACCTCCATGAGGCGGTCTGCCGTCTTCCGAGGGGGGAGGACATAGGTATGAACGGTGGCTGGCGCAATTGTCTTAGGCATTGACATCAAGCCCAGGATCGACTCCGAGGTGCGTCGATGCGGCGATCCCACTCTCTTATCCACGGCCGTTCTGATCTGCCGCATGAAGCTGGCCGCGCTCGAACTGCCAAAGAAACCGTGTGTTGGACGCTCCTCCTCCATCGCGCCCATCATCGCACTGACTCCGTCCACTCGTCCCTCGCTCCCGGGGGCGCGCTCCGGGAACTGTCCGGATCTAGGGAAGGACTGGCCATTGTGGCCATGTGCAGGGCTCCCTGACGAGACACGACTACACGTCGCAGGGGACCGTGTCTCGAGGCCGTTATTATTTCTGGTCCCGACGTGAGAGTGGGTGAGCTGCGACGGCGAATGTGCCGGCAATGGTGTTGTCGGACCATACGAGGGAAGAATCTATATTGCCAGCAGTCAGACTCCTACATTATACCGTCCCATCTATATAGCCATCTCCATATCTGCATATCTCTACGGTAAAGGGTATAATTGCAGACGGAAGAATATATTACCTGCCCACTGCCCGAGTAACCATCGCCGGCAGTTCGCCCCGGACTTTCTAAATCCTTGATCCGGCTTTCCAGTTTGGCGATGTAACTTGAAACCAACCGAACTGTCAGACAGGAATTTGCCAAAAGGGGACGCACTAAGATCCCATCGGTCTATGGGCGAGTCTAGGACTTACTCTCGTATTGCTCGTTTCTTTTCGATCTCACCCGTGTAGACACAGCGCTCTCTGTGGTCGACACGTTTCGAGCATGGCCCACACACTACAAACACAACTCATGAGTACTATTTACCGGACGGTACAGCTGTGCACAGGGAATCGACGGAGATGATCCCGAGACTGGATGAGCGCAAGACACGTACCGGGTTGAATCCCGTCGCAGCGGACCTTTCTGGCGCGGCATTCATCACAGGCCACCGCGATCTTCCGACGCTTTGGGGGCTTCTCAGGCGTGTCTGTGGAGGGACGAGGTGGAGATGACTGAGTGTGATCCATGGAGATATTAACGTCGAAAAGAAGGTGATGGTAATTATCGGGATGGCTTCCAGCACAGACGGAGAAGAGATGGCACAGAAAGACGGAATTGATTCCTCGCTCTGGTTCGGGTTCGTCCGGAAAGGAATCCGAATAATTAGCACGACCAGATTGAATTAGGGGTATCATTTTTGTGGCAAGATACGAATACAAGATATGAATAATTAGTGATGTTGTTCATAATGCTTCCTGATCGAAAGAACTCTCGTCCAATTCCTGGATTGCTCCATCGCTGACAAGGCAAGATCTCGAAGAATGCATTATTTGGGTACTTTCATTTTCTTCCAATGGATTCAATGGAGGTATGTCCATTATATACTGTATGAGTTCAACCGAGTGTCTTTCCAAACATCAAAGATTAAGCAGCAACAATGGTCAAAGGAGCGTCTGGTATGCGCTAGGACCATCTCAACGGATCGCATGAAACCAAATCCCCAATATCGCCCCCCGTCATTACTTCGTAGTCCTAGTTCAGCATGGCCACGATGGCCCAGATTATCATTAAGAATCTCAAATGACGTCCGACATTGATCTTCGTTCCGGCTCCAGTGAATAATGTTGTCGACGATGTGGGTGATGGACTGCGCGTCGGACTGCCAGAATGGCTCCTACTTGCACCAGCAGTCGAGCTCTGACTTGCTCCAGCGATTGGTGGCGACTCTGGCGTGCCGCTGATTGCTGAACTTGAGGGTGTCCCACTCGATGATCCAGCACTTGCCGTTCCAGCGGTGGTCGCAGAAGATGGTGCGGCCGATGATGATGACTCTGGAGCGGTGGTCGTAGCTGAGGCAACAGCAGAAGGCGATGTCGAGCTCGTCGAGGGCACGGGGGTGGACGAGCCGGACACCTCCGGCTCCGGAGTCGTCACTTTTGAATTGAGCCCGTCGCAATAGGACAGCCACTGCTGGAACTGAGGTTGAAGGGTGTCGTCAAACGTGCCCGAGTCGGACGTCGCATGTGCGGCAATACAGGCTTTACAGTAGCCCAGAATCTGCTCGAACTTGGAGTTCGGATCGCAGAGTGCGGGCGATTTACCGGTCTCTTCCGCTTCGAGAGCGCAGCCGTTGCATTCGTCGTAGCATACGGCGGGAATCGGATGAGTGACGAGTGATTGTCTGCGGCTCTTGGATCGCAACAGACCAGCAATCAACGTCCGCTCCGTCTTGGAGGTATCATGCGGAACGGAATAGTCCTCGGGCACTCGGAAGATGGAGTAGTTGAGTCCGAAGAGCTCGGGGTTCAAGTTGAAGTAGTATGTCGAGACATTGTACGTGCCAACTTCATCGGATGTCACGGGTGGTCCCCAGTACTGGTCTTGGATGAGTGGCGGACTCGGGATACATTCATCCGGGCTACAGGCGTAGGTATCGGCAGGGAGACCGGCCTCGAAATTGCATCCGGCGTCTGCCTCGCAGTGTTTCGGCCTGCAGAGATATCCAGGTGGACATCCCCAGGTGTAGTCTGTGGGTAGAGGCGCTGGGGGTGTATACGTCGGGTTGACAGTGAGACTGGGACAGATCGAGAGAGTCGTAGTCGTTCCTGACAAGAAAGTGTTAGTCCGATTCAGCTTCTTCAATCAGTGATGTATCTGTTCAAGACGGAAATGGCATTGCGTGACACCTGCACCTCGTGCGGTGCTGGTCAAGTGTCAGGGTCAGTGTCGTACCTTTTCCAGGGACAGTAGTGGCGATGGTCGTTCCGCCTTCAGTCACTGTGGTTGCACTCGGAGGAAGCGAGACTGTCACTGTTGTACCAGGTCCTAGAATAAGTTAGAATAAGTTATCATGAAAGAATGGGACGGATGAAGCGTGGCTCGCACCCTCCCAAGGAAGGCAATATGCACCAGCTCCTCAAGCGGAATCGGGGACATGACTTACCAGGAACGGTGACGGTGTCAAATATCGTCGTGGTGAGGATCACCGTCACGATTATGGTGCCTCCCGGCAAGGTTCGTGTTGTTCCAGGCAATGTGGTTACCGAGCCCGGACGCGTGACTGTACTCGCTGGGAGAGTAATGGTTCTGGTGATTGTAGAGCCAGGGAGGGTTGTCACTGTTCCGGACAAAGTGACTGTACTTGGAGGAATGGTAACAGTGTCTGTAATTGTCGATCCCGGCAGTGTAGTAATGGAACCAGGGAGAGAGATCGTGTCTGTCTCGGTAATCGTGTCGGTGAATTCATCTGTGATAGTGACCGTGCTCGTAACTGTTGATCCTGGCAATGTAGTCACAGACCCGGAGAGAGTGATCGTGTCTACCTCTGTGACGGTGTCGGTCACGTCATCTGTGATAGTCACCGTGGTTCCTTTTAACGAGACCGTGTCCGTAACAGTGACTGTCCGGCTGGATCGTTCGGTGACTGTGGTAGTTGATCCCCTCAGGGTGACCGTGGCCGTGACCGTGACTGGCTTTGGGGATACTGTAACTGTCGTTCCTTTGAGAGTAATAGTATCCGTCACGGTCGTTGTTCCAGTAAAGCTCTCCTCGACTGTCCGTGTCAGTGTGTCTGTCAGAGTCGTCTCTTCAGAGACGGTCACTGTAGACGGCGGGAGGGTCACAGTGCTGGCTGGTAATGTAGTCTCGTCGGTCTCGGTGACTGTCGTGCCGGGGAGAACTGATACAACCGTTGTCGAAAACGTGTCTGTCAAGGTCGACGTAATGGTCGCGGTGATCGTGGTCGGCATGGTGATTGTGTCAGTGATCGTCACGGTGTCCGATATAGTCCTAACTCTATACGAGGTGGTAGTCGTCATGATAGTCGTGACGATCTCGGTGGTGGAGACTGATACCACAGTCGTCGGGACAGTAATCGTGATAGTTTGGTCATGACCGCCTCCCCGGCCACAGTCACAATCATCGCAATCACATACAGGTCCTCGAGTAGAAGTTGTAGGCGTGGGAGATGTTTCAGCGCAATCGGATGACTCTGAATGACCGGGACGGGGCAATCCTCTTGTCAAGGGTTGAGTCGGCTGAGGAGCAGTTGTATACTAAGCGAAAAGTTAGATCTCTTCTCATGTTCCAAGATCCACGTCAACTGGCGCAACTTACCGAACAGGCCCCAGACACCGTAACGGTCCTGGTATGCTCGACGGAGCTAGATACCGTCTCTGTGCAGGTCGTCGTGACGGTGACTGTGGCAGGATAAGGATAATAGTTCCCCGTCAGATGTGCCATGTCTGCCAATGCCGGAGACAGCAGTGAAGCTGTCGCCAGCGACAAAGCTGCCAGAGAGACCTTCATCTTGCAATTGGCCGCGTTGAGTACAATTGGAGTCTTGTGTGCCACGGAGTGAAGCTTTAGATACCCTTCATGCCATCAATCGCAGGATGCAAGACCCACGAAACCACAGCATCAGAGGAATTCTGCTTTTTTTCTCGAAGTTGTGGAAGAGCTACAAGGCACAATACCGCAGGGGAGAATGGCGAGTGTGCGATAAAAGAAAGCCTATTTAGTGAATCGATGGCGAGCTCATTGTTCAACGTATAGACTCCCAGGGCCAAACAAAGGGCTTTCGACTGCCCATAATGTATCCATGGAAGCAGCCATCGACAACCGGACGAGAAGTTAAGACAAAGCTAGCCGGTGGCTTTGGGCTGGGAGCACTTGGTTCCAGTAGAACCCCTGCAGGGCAGTTCTCCGCGTCCAAGGAATAAATGAAGCCCATCGTGGACATGGATGGATTCTGCGCAACATCATCTCCATCGACCCCATGGAGCCGCATTCCCCAGCCTTGTCATCTCCACAGCCCGGTTCCTCGTGTTCTCGTGTTGCTGACCTTCAGCTCCTGAGGCTTTTTGCTTTCTGGTAACACTTATTCGCGACAGGTGAACTGCCGCGACGAAGTACCGGGTCATGCCTGCAGAATGCACCAGGATTCGAATGTCGTATTCGAGCAGAACTGCACGATGCGTGGTCTAAGCCAAGTGGAAGGAAAACAAAAATAGTAAAAAAAAGGGTAAGTCAACAGTCAGCCCTCATCTTCTTTGTTATCAGCATCTTCACATCAGGAATGCATGATTGGTGCTGACACGGGCTGACATCTCGTATTCACTTCCCAACTTCCATTAAAAGATATTAAATTAAATGTACGTGCACGTCCACCGTAGAGCATTTCTGCGAAATCCAGCCTACCACAGAAGATTCCTCTTCATGATCGTCCTGGTCTGCCGTGCGCCATCGCAGTTGTTGATGCTGCCATCGGACCATGTCCACTTGCAAGTCTCGTATCCGAGAGGAAGAAATGATCCTTTCGTGAATGTCCCGGCCCAAGCCACGTTGTCTCTCTGCCCTGCTCCATTTGCGAAGAGCCGCAGATAGGCTGTCTGTCACCGACTTCAGGCCTGGGTGGCTTTCCTCGTGGCTGCAGTCATCGCGGCCCTCAGCTTGGACGAAGAGAAGAAGCGCAGGGGTGGAAACAGCTACGGCTGATCGTGCGGCTTTCTTCGTGCTTGATTGCTCTCTAAAAACAGATTTTCCATCCATAGCCTCGAAGAGAAGGGAAGAAAACAGTCGCAGTAGTTGTATTCGAAGACCAAAGACCATCTCTGCCATTTGTTCTTCAGTCAGATGGATTTCAATGCCACCAGATCGATCTGTGAGATGTAGAGGTCACTCTGCGCGACTGGTCTCCAATCACCTTGAAGATGTCACCGTTCGCATTAACGATTGCGGTCGTTGTCGCGGTCCTCGTTGACCGTGCGTGGGCGCAAACATGGCAGAATCAGATCAATATCTCGATGTGCACCTGGACACAGCTTCGAGGTGCGACTCTCAGCCAACAGAGCAGGATGGTAAACTAACATGGACTCCAGCTAACATTATCCGCAATCGCATCTATCTCGACGGAGGGTCTCTCTGGTGGCTACAGTATGTGGAATCGTATCTTACATTCCATTTGGATATTGTACCAACCATCATAATCATAATGCAGAGGATTCTCAGATGGAACCACCAATCCGACAAATAATGGTAAGCTGCAACGCCCACGATCCTTCAAAAGAGAGCACGGAACTAACATGGACAACACCTGCTAGACAATGTGAATGGAACGCTCTACTACCTTGACCTGTCCAAGACGATGGATACAACCGTGAATCAAACGTCGCTGTTTGGAACCATGTCCAAAACCGGTGGAATTGCGAACAACATTGGCCCGAACTACCGCGACGGAGTGATGTTCGCGAACGACTATGAACTATATCTCTACGGGTAGGATAATAAATAGATCTCGCTGTCTGTCTTCGTCCTATCTAATGGCTTGCAGTGGCCTCCTCCATCTGACAGACAGCGAAGCCGCGCCTCCTGCCAACGAAGTGCTCGGTTATGAACGCTACCAGTATGGCCCGTATCGCAGCGCATGGCAACCTGGGTTCATCATCGGCGATTTGAACAACAATGTCACTCGATATATCACCAACGGTGCTGGGGTATCAGCACCCAGCGAGAACCTTGGATTCTACTTCAGCGGCATGCGCGCCTCGGACTGGGGGCCCATCTACTACGAGGATGGTTCGGCCAACACCACAGCCAACACCTTGATCACGGTCGACATGTCGACGATGAGAAGTGAGCAATGGCATAATGATACGCTGCCGAGCTATGTCCCCGGTCGGGCGAACGCGGAAATAGTCTGGGTCCCCGTCTCGGAGTCTGGAGTCCTCATTGCAATTGGAGGTGTTATCAATCCAGCGGTGATCGTCCCTTCGGGGGTGTTGCCTGGGGCGCAGCAGAATGCGAGCCAGCGGATCAGCCCAGGATTCATGCAGACGGTGTCTGTGTATGATGTGGCCAGACAGAGATGGTAAGACCGCCGGCAACGGTCCCTTGTCCCTCAGGAGAGCGTCTCCTAAAGATCAGAAAATCTAGGTACCTGCAGAACACCTCCGGCGACATTCCTCCCCAGTTGACCCAGTTCTGCTCGATCCTCGCCAGCGCGTCCGACGGCTCCTCTCACAACATCTACATCTATGGAGGCGTCGACGGTCTCAGCACCACAGAGATGCCCTCCGACGACGTCTACGTCCTATCATTACCCTCGTTCACCTGGATCAAAGTCTACAGTGGAACGAGCAGCCATGGCCGGAGCGGGCACAAGTGCATCAAGCCCTATCCCGACAAAATGCTCGTTCTCGGTGGCCAACATATTGGCGAAGACCACTGCCTTGATGGTGGTATCATTCAGGTCTACAACCTGAACACTCTGCGATTTCAGAATGTGTACGATCCAGCGCAGTGGAGTGATTACCAGGTGCCAGATCTGGTGTCTGCAAGGATTGGCGGAAAGTAAGACACAATCCTCTTCCTCATCTTGTTCCCATGCAGTGGAGTGAACCTGATTGCCTTTTCCTACGCATGCCTCAAACGATCCATACTGACTTGAACATGCACAGCTCCAAAGGCGGCGCAACGACAACCTCACCCAGTACATGGACCAACAACTCCCTGGCCCAAATATTCCAGACCAGATACACCAAGACCATCAGCACCTGGTATCCATACAACACCTCCAACACCGCGACCTCCTCCTCGACTCCAACCTCCACACTCGTGCCCAAACCTCACACCGGATTCCCAGCATGGGCCGGAGCCGTTCTCGGCGTGATCCTAGGCCTCCTCGTCATTTGCGGCGGTGTCATCTTCTGGCTCCTTTGTCGCCGCCGCAAGAGCAAGACCGTCTACAAACCCAGCGACGCCGACGAGTCTGGCAATACAAACCGCGTTCTGAAATGGATGTACAGCGGCTCCGCGGCCGGTGCGCCGAAATCCAGCGAAATGGAAGGATCCGTGGCGTTGGAGACGGTCAATTCCAATGACTCCGCGATCGATCAGTCCGTAGCAACTGCTGTATCGCCGGGTAGTACTGAGTTGGGAAGTTCGCCCATTTACGAGATGCACGGTACGTACTTGACCCCGCATTGAATTTCTTTTTCTTTTTCTTTCCCACCAGCAAAATCTGACCAGAATCCATCGACTCCATCAGACCCCGGAATCATTCGACCGGGCGGAATCCTCCCCGTCGAGCTCCCGACTCCGTATAACGTCCCCATAGCCTCCCCCGTCATACCGGGAAGTGCCATCTCCCACGGTGGAGGTCCGCACTCGTCTGCATCTCCTATTCTGTCGTCGTCGTCGACGTCGCCGGTGTCATCGCAGACGCCGGACGAGGCATCATCGGGACCGTCGCCGACGCGGCCGCCGCATCATCGGCACGTGTCGTCGTTGTCGACGGTGCCGTCTTTCTCGATTGACGGGGTGATCTCGCAGACGACTACGGGGGATGCAGAGGAAAGGGATATGCAGCGACCGTATTACGTGTCGGATTTGTCTGAAGGGACAGTCAGTTCGGAAGGGTCGAGGCCAGGGAATGTCGAGGAGGCAACAGGGGAGGAGAAAGATCAATGACCAGTTTTATTTTGGATCTTTCTTTTTTCTTTCTCGATCTATGTCACTCTGTGTCGAACATAACGAAGGGCGATGCCACATGTTCTGGATTCAATGACTGTAATATAGATATGCATTATGTCTTAAGCCAACGGAGGTATCAATCAGTTGGGTTCAAAACCCACCCGATATGCGAAGTTGCTTGCCGTAGTACTTGTTTAATTCTGGATACATATGACCAATCAGTCAGTCTGCTATATAGCAAGCCCCTATCTGCTCTCCTTCCGCGCGTTCTGCTGCTCCTTCCGAGCCCTCTTGCGCCGCCAGTGAATTCCGAACCTCATCATCAACCACAGACTGGGCGACGAGGCAATCGCAATCAACGCCAGAGTCGTATACGCCCACCCTCGTCCCATGGCGTTGCTCATGGGCGCAATTGCCGCCGAAGCAGCCGCGCCCAGTTCGCAGCGAAACAGATTGTTCGCGGCCGTCGCTGCGGCGGACCGACCCGGCCACAGATCGACCATGAGCGCATTCAGGATCTGCGACGTCGCGACGAGGGCATATCCCGAGACGAAGAGAAGGATGACCGGCCCGGCCAGATGGACTCTCTGGCCCATGACCCAGCCGTATATGATCATGCCTACGTTCCCGAGGTAATACAACGGCAATGCCACCTCCAATCGAGCGCGTTCGATGTTGAAATTGCTGATGTCCTGCCGCACATTCTTGATGACGGGCAGACCGGCGCGTTTGGCATGGCGACGATAATTCCAGTCCACTAATCGGCCCGTCGTGAAAGCTGAGACTATGCCTCCCGCTCCGATGGGCACGTACATCAACGCGGCTTGGATGTTGTTGAAGTGGTAGATCTCGTGGAAGGAGGTCGTTGCGCCAGTCATGACCGCATAGAAGCAGGCAAATGAGAGTCCTGTGGTAAGGAGGATCAGCCCGGTTTCCAGGTCCAAACACACCAGCAGCGTCGGCAGCGGGTTCGGAATCTCGAGGCGGTAATTCCTGCGCAGCTGGGCAAGCTTCTCCGGGTCGACAGCGATTCCTTTCCTCTTTCGACGGCGGTGACGAATGAGGTCCGTCACAGAATAGTTCAGCGGTGGAGGAGGGACCGATCCATCACCGACGACCTTTCGACAGGTCTCCGGGAGGAATAAGACCAGACACAGGAAGAAGGCTCCGCTGAAGATCAGCAGGAACCAGAATATCCAATGCCAGTCAAGATATTGGCTGAGCAGCCCTCCGATGATGGGTGATAGGGACGGCCCCAGCATGCTTCCTAACGATGCGAATGCAATGTAGGTGCCTCTCTCGGCAGAGGTGACCATGTCGCCTACGAGGCCATTCGCCAAGGCAACGGTCCCGCTGCTTCCTGCGCTCTGGAGACATCTCAGAACCGCCAATGCTGCGTAGCTGTTCTGCAGGGCTAATCCCAGGTTGGCTGCGAGGTAGATGGTGAAGCAGATGATATACGCCGGTCTTCTGCCCGCCTTGTCGGAGAAGCCTGCAATCATCATCGGAGCAACACCTTGCAAGATCTAAACGAACGAGGGATTCACTCATTAGTATAGCCCAATATGAATAAAATTGGGCTCTGGCTCACCAGATATGTAGTGACAGTGAGGTCGATTTTCGTCGTCGACACATGCAATGCAGCAGCAATGGTATCCAGCGCCGGGAAGTATATACTCGAGGACAGGGGCGAGAAAAAGCTCGCCAGTGACCCCACGGCCACGATGGCCCTCTTTTGATTGACGGTAAAGACCGAGAACTTCTCCTGCGACATGGAGCCATGATTCGGTCTGGGCAACTGTTCCTTGGCGGTGACCTCTCCCTTTGCACCGTGGTTCTCGTCATCGGCTGCGGGTTGTTGTGCCTCCTGAGCCGTGGATGCCGTCGGCACTTGCGAACTCGCAGAATCAGCCATCTGCAATAGATCCAGAGGGAAACTCTCGTGACGACAAAGAAGATCTTGCAACAACCATGCATTCGAACGTTGTACAGACAAGAAGATTCGTCGTTTAAAATCTCCCCGATTGTTTTTGGCAGTTAGCCGGTTCCGGGCCTGTACCGGGATTGCTGTTTCTGGCAACGTGGGTGGAAAGGCAGCTCTACATCAGCACTGCCCAAGCGGATCCCTGACGAAGCCGATGAGAGACGATACTTGTCTGGACTGAGTCACTTTCCATAGGCATGGATAGTCTAGAATCACTACTAGAGATATTCATTATCGGAAGTGGCCTATAGAGGTTGAGCGATGTCCTGCGCGGCTGCGTTGGGAAAAAAAGCTCCTCGCAGCAATTCCCTTCGACGACTCTCTCTTCGCCCCCAGCAACCCCTGCACTCGGAAGTGCTTCTGCCTTGGAGATCATGCGCACCCAGCTTGAACTCCCTGCAGGAGAGACAGATCACATAGAGAGCACCTTGGATCGTAATCTGAGCTCCCGGCCCATACCGCGCCTCGCCATTGCGAGGCGCTAGGCCGCACTCGACGCAGAAACGCTTGTCGACGTCGCGGCCGTATTTGCCTCTTCTTCTCCGCAGCATCTTGTCTGCAAACTTGGATGCTGGACGGAGGCGAAGACAGTAGCGACACGTGTACAGGTCTCGGTCCATGGCGTAGGACAGCGTTTCTGCGTCGAGCAGCTCGCTATGTGTGAGGCGGGGAATCAATTCATTGAAGTACCGCGATGTTATTTTGAGATGGATATAATCTGGAAAGAAGAGGAATGTGGCGATGAGAAGATGTAGTTCGGCTGGTAATTTCAGGAACGATGACATGACTCTTGGGCTTCGCTTCGTGCCGTTGTCTTCCTCAGACACAGGGATATTTATGGAGCATTCGACATCCAGCTTAGTTGGGCGAGTCCTCCCGTGAGAATAAGCCGACTGACCTTCCAATCTGCCATTCTGTATTATCGAACATGGGATTGTCGTGTCGAGGACCAGAGACTGTGCGTGGCATCAATTGCTTTGAGTGCCTTGGAATTCAGGCATACAATGCATGGTATACGTCGATGCCTCAGGAACCAATCCCAAGTACTCTCTACTTTAGTACTTCATATTGAACTGAGAAAGGTGCCGTGACACCAATCTTCGTTCATACTCCATTCATATGCGCAGGTTGACACTTCTCAATCTCCATCTTACACTGACCCTGTTCCATTCTCAGCAGCATGACTTCCAGCACGCATGCCTGAAAATACACAGTCCGCCAAAGACAAGCCACTCACATACTTATTCGCACAAATGCCAACTGCTGTGCGTCCAGCGGCATAGAGGCCGGGATAACCAACCCCGACTTGCCATCAACACGCAGGCCACCAAGGGTGATTCCAGGGACGAACCAAATGAAACGCCCTCTCGAAGGCTGCACCGACACGTCGACGGTCAGGCTCCCGCTGCACCGAATCCAACGACAATAACATCAGTCTTTCCGGCGGTCAACTGGAGAAGCAATGGTTGCGAATTGGCGACCTCGACGGCCCGCACTCCGTTGAATAGCGTGGACTGCGTCGTAATGATTCTCCAGCAGGTTGACGCTTGGCAACCTCCAGGCTAGGCTGTGGTTCGAAGGACGGTCCAGTCGGCTCGGTGTACATGCCAGCGATGCCAGATGCAAATGCCGCTTGTGGCTACGCTGGCCAGATCCTGTGTGGGATAGAGATGCATTCGATGCTGGCACAGCCTTGGCCACATGATCCACCGCAAGGCACGAAAAAGTCAGCGCGGGACGCAGTGTTGCTCCCGCACCGGCATATCGATGGCCCATCATCGAAGCGGTTGTGTTACCACTTGCATACAAGCCACGGATCGGCTCGCCCTGTTTATCCAAGACTCGTGCATGAGCATCTGTCAAAAGGCCGCCTTTTGTCCCCAAATCTCCTGGATAGATTCTCACTGCATAGAAAGGCGGCCGCTCGATTGGTCCGAGGTTAGGGTTCGGCATTTTCGCATTGGGATCCCCAAAGAAACGGTCGTACGCAGTGGCGCCTCTGCCAAAGTCTTCATCAACTCCCGCCTTGGCCATAGCATTGAATCGATCTAGCGTCCGTGAAAGCCCGTCTTTATCGACTCCTATTTGCCCGGCTAAGTCCTCGACCGTCTCGCCGCGAAACAAGAATCCCGACTTGATAGCAGCCGTGGGTGAGACCCGGGGAAGCAGCGTCGACAGAGGATACCGTTGGCGGAAGTTCGAATCGACTATCATCCAAGCCGGGATGGCCTTGACCTTCCTATGGCGCTCGTACTGGCGGTGTACGGCATCAACATAGGATTCTGCCTCGTTCATAAACCGATTGCCAGACGCATCCACGCAAATCGAATGGGGCCGCGCACGATCCCACAGCGCAAAGTAAGGGCGCTTCGTCAGGGGATCGATCATCGTCGGACCCCACCACGCATCGTCCATGAGCGCCGTCGCGGCGTTGACTTCCATGCCCGCTTGGATTGCGTCTCCCGTATCGCCAGGCGGGACGGAAGACCAGCTTGTATCGATTGGTCCTTCTTGGTATGCCTCTCGCATCTTCTGGTTTTTGGCAAAGCCTCCCGCACACAGCAAGACTCCGTACTTTGCCCGTACCCGTTGACTCTGGCCGTCGCGATTCACAACAGCTCCCATGATGGAACCATCAGTCTCCGTCAAAAGTGTCTCGAGAGGACTGTTCCTCCATATAGTTGTGTTTCGCTTCAGATTCAACAACAAGAGCTGACCAGCCAATGAAGTCCCCATAGTAACTGGCTCGCGGCCCAGCGACCTATGCCCAGCGGTCCGGAATAGCACTCTCACAAGGGATGCAAACGCCCCCAGGGAAGCCCCCGCGCGAGCGACCTTTCCCGCTTCAAATCCAAACACAGGGGGAACAGGATGCATCGGGCCGAGATTGAAATGCTGTCGCCATTGCCCCAGCTGTCGCAGATCGAAGACGTCTCCTTCAATCGTTCGGCCATGGTCCATTCCACCCGGGAGATCGGGGTGATAATCCGGATATCCCTCCGAAAGACGCCATCGAAATCCTAACTGTTGCAGGAACCTCGCCATCTGCGGTGCAGTTTCGACATACGCCCGTCTACGCTCTGCAGACGAAGCTGGGCCGACGCTATCCCCGACAAGACTGTCCAGATACTGTAGGGCTTTGTCGGGACTGTCTCGGATGCCGTGAGCCTCTGGAAGATGGTTGTTTGGAACCCAGACCGCACCGCCAGAATATGCTGCTGCGCCTCCGATTTTATCTGATTTCTCGACGAGAAGAGGGCGAAGGCCGTGGTGATGTGATCGCAGTGCCGCCGTTAGACCTGCGCCTCCGGCTCCAACGATCAAGATATCTCTCGTCTCGTCATACTGCTGCGACTCCAGGGGTTTTGCGTATCGTCGCGCGGAAGATAGGTGGCACTTTGAGCGACAATCTTCACGCCGGAGGGCCACCTCCGTCGGAGTGCTTGCAGCCGATTCTGAGGTTTATAGAACAACATAGTGGATTGTTCGTACCCTCCAACACGCCGATCCAAGTATTGTTGCGATCAGCTCAGAAGATGGTAAATCCGTTCTCCCCTCGGCTTTTGGTCGACAACTGGTCAGTTTGAAAGAAATACGTAAATTCGGACGGACAGTCAAGTCAGCTCCATTATCTTCCACACTGCATGAGATCGACTCGATGCGGGATTAATATTAATATTAGTATTGCTACTGCAGCCACACAGAATGCTTTCTCCGCTCTCCCACCTCATTCTTGTGCTACATAGTTGCGGAGTAAGACGGAGTCAGCAAAGAGATCCCTGTCTCACTCTCGCTGATTATGCATCTGATGCGACTAGCCTAGGAGAAGCTAGCAGTTACTCGATGGGAAATTCAACTGTCAGGTCAATCCCATGCAGAAGTATAATAGGAAACAGATGGAGCCAACTATTCCTGCCGACATTTGTATCAGACACGGCTGCTAACAGGAAAAGCAATCTTACCACGTAGATAAATGACCATCATCCATCCCGATCTATAAATCTCAGAGTCGAACCCAATAACGTCGATCTAATTATCTATCCCTCATAACTCCTGCGCTTCTCAACAAAGTTCTTCGGCCCAAACGCCTGCTTCACGCCCTCGCTCTCCAGCGTCCTCTCATACCACTCCACAACGGCGGGATACTTCTCCCTCATCTCCTTATCAATAATCATAGAGAACCCCCAGCACAGCGCCGACGCGACCGTAATATCCGCCAAGCTCAGCTTCTCCTCCGTCGCGAACCAGCGGTGGCTCTTCAGATGCGTCTCCAGCACCGCGAGCGACCTCTCCAGCCTCTCCAGGCTCGACGTCTCAGTCTTCTCATCATACGGCCGGATCCCGACGCGCCACAGAGCCAGCAACGTCACAGGGTCGAGGATCTCGCCCTGCGCGAAACTGATCCACTGCCGGATCGTGGCGCGCTGGGCCGGCGTGCTGCCCAGAAGCTGTGCAGAGGCGGGCCCGCTCTCCGCGACGTACTGCGCGATCGCGTCCGACTCGAACAGGAGCGTGCCGTCCGCGCCTTCGAAGACGGGGACCTTGCCCATTGGGAACTTGGCGAGGAATTCGGGCGTGCGGTTGGTCTTGCCCATGGCGAAGTCGGGGGCGACCACGACTTCGAGCCCGTTGAGATTGGCTGCCGCTTGGATCTGGGGGACGCATTTGATGTCAGTATTGTTTATTGCCATAGTACCCCGTACCAAGCAGTACGGAGTATGGAGTAGTATTTCTTGGTAGCTATGCAGGAATAGCTTTGTCGTCTTCTCCAGGGGTGCCAGTATGCCAATCAGCCTTACTTACCTTCATGACCCGCGGATTGGGCGTGTAGGAGGTGATGGTTCCAAATGGCGCCATTGTAGGTTTGCTATGACCTCAAGATAATTCAATGATAATCGAGGATTTTAGTGCTTATGATGTATGATATCAACACTGGAAAGTTTATATGGACGGTAACTAGCACCAGGTATATATAAGGGCAGTCCTGCACTGAGTTCGTTCCACTTCACCTTCCACTTCTCACAGTTATGGCTTTGTGCCTTTGGGATTAATTAATTAGTAGTGATGACAAATGCATCTTTCGTTCATATCTGTTACACAGACAGGCCCACAGCGGGGTTGAATCTGTGTCTTCTCGTCCTCAGTCTCAAATCACTTCTCCACAGGCCGCTCTGAGATGGAAGATGGTCGAAGATTCGAACGACCAGTTCCTCCCGTCCTTGGATACTGTAGAGAAGAGCGGTCTGCAGATCTTTGAACACTCTGTGAAAGAGTTGAACGGAGCGACATGTTCAAATCTTCTAGCAAATTCCTCGGTTGCTCGTGCAGAGATGCCATTTGATTGGTACTCCGTACTTTGTAGTCAATGGATTCAGGAACTCCCGAGGTCTCCTGTCTTGTCCGGTTGTGGGGCTACAACCAGAAGAAGAGGAAGACAGACAGGGCAGCGACTCTAACCGGGCAGTAAGGAAAACATGCGCTGCTCTTCTCTTGAACAATGAATTTGATGGGCATCGTGGCTGGGAAATACGTGCAACACGGGTGCTGAAACGACGAGGCATTCAGATGGATTCCTCTCGAATCTTGGAGTACCGCCCATCAAACAACATACGCGATTAGAGAAGAATACAAACGTCAGAATACTAATGATCGCTATGCACTAGGATAAGACTATACACAGACTTGATGACTATAGTGATAACCATCGTTTCGGCCTCTAGGGGTCCCCAGACAACACTCCAAAGAAAGCGAGACCGTTCCGCTACAGCCTGGCCAGCACATTCCCGTTACTCGTCGGCTTGTCCATCGATTTGGCGATATTCCTGCTGGCCCAATCGGAAATCGCCATGTTGGTCACCATCGGATTGACACCGCTGGCACTGGGGAAGACCGAAGCATCGATCACGTAGAGCCCATGGTGCCCCCAGACCTGGCAGTCGGGATTCACGACGCTCCTCTTGGGAGAATTGCCCATGCGACAAGAGCCCATCTGATGCGCACAGGCAAACAGCCCCTTCTCCGGATCAAGCGGCGACTTGCGCCGAAGTTCTGCAATCCACGCCTGGAGCGCTGCATTGTTGACGCCTTCATCCGCCTCCGGGTCGGAAGCATCTGCAGGGCGGATGAACGGAGGCATGTCGCGATAGGTAGTGTGGAATTCCTTGGCACCAGAAATGTACGCAAGCTTGGCACAGGCGATCAATCCCTCAACCATATGCCGGCGGTCAAAGGCCGAAGGGGTATATTCGATACGACATCTGCCGTCGACCGGATCTGGGTAGACCCGGCCGGGGTCTCGATCGCGGGTGAGAGTGATGAAGCTGGTCATATGTGACATTCGGGCTGCCCACAACTTGTAGTCGAGTCCATCGCGCCAAGGAAAGAGGGGCAGGAACATGGACGGCATCATCGATGCGGCTTGGATCTTCACACCGTGCCCGTGGCCGTCAAGATCCTCGAATTCATTTACAACAGTAGTCAATGCGGAACCCTCCCAGGGGCGAGTCTCTTCGTCAAAGATGGCGCCCGCGACGATGACTGTCCTCGCGTGAGCGCTGAACTCTGTGAGTATCGCCGGGCTGACTTACCTGGATGAAGATGAAGGTTACGGCCAATGTGCGGGTTCTTGATGCCGCTTCGCAGCAAGAGCAGAGGGCTTTGCAGCGATCCGCAAGAGACGATCACTCTCTTGGCTCTGATGACCACTTTGCGCTGTATGACATCCTTTCCAGTCGTTCCCAAATAGGAATCCCTCGAGGTCCAGGTCCCCTCGACTCCATAGGCGACCTTTTCTCCGGAGGTTTTGGCGAAGAGGACTTTGTCTGCACGGAAACCTTCGATGAAGACAGCACCCGCTTTCGCCGCATCTACCAAGAATGACTGGGATGGGCCCTTCTTGCCTCCAGAGGCGCATCCCAGAGTACAATATCCACAGTAATGCTCGCCGTTTCCCGTATTCTGGGGGACGTCCTTGGCCGCATAGCCAAGTTTGCGCGCTCCCTCCAAGATGACCCGGTTGCCCCAGTTATGCTTCGTGTGGTCGGTCTGGACGCCCATACGATCGCACACGCGGTCTAGAGACTTTTGGAATTCGTGCGAAGTGAAGAAAGGCAAGCCACCGTCTGCCCACTCTTGACGGACGTAGGCCTGGGTTTGCAACGAGGCGGACCAGTTGACTGTCCCCCCGCCGCCAAAGGTGCTGCCCGCAATCACGGCGATCGAGCCGTCGTCCGACACGACGGCGCCGCCACTCTCAAACAGGTTGATGGAGCCCTCGTTGAAGCCCATGGGGAAGTACTTGGTGGGGTAGTGGTACGATTTCTCTGCGACGATCACGCGGTGGCCAGCTTCTGCAAGGTTCTTTGCAGCGACACCCGCTCCACAACCACTGCCTACGATGACTACATCGGTCTCGATGGTTTCGGGCTCATCACCGGGAGGGATTTGCAAGAATTCGTACTCGAATCCGTCGGCCGGCTTCCCGTGAACGGGCACGCGGGGAAAGCCGAGCACCGGGCAGAGGGTGGGACTCAGGGACACCCACGTCTTCTTGAAGACCGTCGAGAGCGCGCGGTAGAAGAGGCGCATCGGAGGCAGTCGCGACGTCGCCCAGCCGCGAAAGACTTTTTCACGGAATTCGAATGGTTGGTTGTAGATCATCGTTGAAGACCCGGTCAAGATGAGAGACCCGGGAATGGTACTAAAGTAGCCGAGTTAGTTATGCTGTGTTCACACAGAGAGAGAGAATGCATTACTTAAGAGCGGTCATAATGAGCGCGATGCCCTTTCTGCCTTCCTCATGCACATATTGCGAGAAGGTGCGTTGCAGGGATGCCTTGAATATCGGTAGCGACGAGACATTTTCTTGGAGATACTTGACTGCCACCTGGGCAGCATCAGGGCCAGGGATGGTCGACGAGAGCTGTGAAAGGGCCGACTTGTATTCGTCGGCGCGCAGTACTTTGTCGGACGGCGAGGGTGCATCTTCGATGCTGCGAATCGAGGGAATGAATGTGTCTGCCAGAGACAAAAGTGTCTTCCACTGCAGCTCGTTGAAGATTTCAGCCGTGGAGACTGGAGGCAGGGCGGCCTCCAAGGGCGTGTAGGTGACAATCGCTTCGTCCGCCATGATGCTTGTGGATCGGAATGGATCTGACGGGGCGAGAACGTGTGGATGAACAGCCAGGAATAACAACAGCGATAAGAATGAACTGGATGATGTAGAGAGATATAGTAGTAGTAAGAGGGAGAAGAAGGACGAGGGAGCAATCGATGGCTTTTAAGACACAGAGACTGCGACCTGGCGGCAGTTTCCCTCGACCGAGTGAGTTGACTGTCTGCGTGCACTCGGCAGGTGCAGATCCCAACCGGGCGCTCTGGGACAATGGAATTAGTATTTAATCCAGCTGGTGAATTCGAGCAAGTGAATTCGATTTCCAATTGTTATCGATGATGCATTTCGACCCCTGGTCAGAGTAGGGCCCGTGTCGCTAACGAGGCGCGACGAAGTGCAGATCGCAAGGGATGAGGCCGACAAGACAGACAAACCGAGGCACCGTAGCTGTTGACGGGGGACATGGTGAACTGAGAGTTTGGGTGATTGGGCCATCCAGCGGGGCAAGTAAAATAAGGTCAACTTTGATTGACCATCATTCATTGTCATTCGATCCCACTGCGAAGGACGAACTCACTGGCCAACGTATAAGCCGAGTTTGACGCGTGCGGGGAAGCCATTCGTGGGATCCAACGATCTCCATGTGAATAGACACGAAGTAGATTGTTGTCATGGAAGATGGCGATCAACGTTCGGTTTTCTTCTCTTGAACTAGAGCATCGAGAGAATGCAATACTGGAGCTCAGCGATGGTAGCTCTCCTGTTACACAAAGACTACCATCAAGCTTCGACGACGTCCAATCCCTGTGAGCTTTGATCCACAGATGAATTTCAAACGTTCGACGAACGTTGTTAAGGTGCACTCTGGCCTGGAAATTTCAGAGTACACTGTATTGACCAGATCTGACCCTCCAATCATGGATTTGGATTTCTATTCATCTTGACTGATCCGATTTGAATGCGAAATGCAGCATTGTATAGCTATTACTATAACGTAGAGACAAGCCTCGTATCTCATACGAGTGATGCCTTGTTCCTCAGGCCATCAACAGGCTTATCTTATCAGGGACTCTGTTTTCGGCGCACATCGAAGAATCAAAGCTCGACGTTTGCGCTTCGCCCTCGTTGTTACTCAGAAGAGACCACTGGATTGCCCCTATCTATCATTGCTCTGATCTCCTGTCTCATCCCGTCAGATCTCTCTGATTCTCGCATTGACTCACCGTCCTCGATCGCATTCTCGCCCCCTCATTGGTGCATGACTCACTGCATGCCCCGCGACGTTCTGTTCTTGATCTACTGAGCTCTCTCCCTTCGGCCCTCAATTCGCATCACATCCCACGATGGAGTCTGCTGTATGTCCATGGCTGACTCTCGATTGTTCTTGACTAACAGGTGCATTTTTTGGCCCAGGAACCCAAAACTGTGCCCGAAGGGCTCACAGAGCCTCCCAAGGAGACCACGACCCTTCCTGAACGCCCCGCCGCTGCTGCCAAACCTGCAAACCCCCCCAAGCAACCCAAAGAAAAGAAACCAAAGGCGCCCAAGGGCCCAACGCCTCCGAAAGCCAAGCGCGAACCCGCCGCTCCAACGGACCCGGACCAGATGTTCAAGGAAGGCTTCCTCGCCGCCGTTTACCAGGAACGACCCGTGAAGAATGTGGTCACACGTTTCCCGCCAGAGCCCAATGGATATCTGCGTACGTCCCCTTCATCCCTCCGCACCACATGGCTGCTCACATGTGTCAAACAGACATCGGTCATGCCAAAGCCATCGCCGTCAACTTCGGATTCGCCAAATATCACGGTGGCGTGACCTACCTCCGATACGACGATACGAACCCCGCTGGCGAGAAGCAGGAGTACTTCGAGTCCATCAAGGACATTGTGGAGTGGCTGGGGTTCAAACCAATCGCGATCACCCACAGCTCGGATCATTTTGACCGACTATACGAATTGGCGGAGGAGCTGATCAAGAGAGGAGGCGCCTACGTGTGCCACTGTTCCAGTGTGTCCTTCTGTTTCTGTCTTTCTAATGGTGACGGGAAAGCTGCTAACCGTCTGGAATAGAGGCTGAGATCGAGGCTCAACGCGGTGGGGGGGAGGGCAAGGGAGGCGCTCGCTATGCGTGTCCTCACCGCGATCGTCCTATCGAAGAGTCTCTGGCCGAGTTCCGCAATATGAGGGATGGCAAGTACGAGCCAAAGGCCGCGTCCTTGCGGATGAAGCAAGATCTCGAGAATCCAAACCCTCAGATGTGGGACTTGACCGCGTATCGGATCCTCGAGAACAACGAGCACTTCCGCACAGGCACCAAATGGAAGATTTACCCTACGTACGATTTCACGCATTGCCTCTGCGACAGTTTTGAGAATGTCACGCATTCGTTGTGCACCACGGAGTTCGAACAGTCGCGAGAGAGTTACGAGTGGCTGATTGACCAGTTGGGGCTCTACAAGCCGATGCAGAGAGAGTACGGTCGCCTCAATCTTGCAGGAACGGTTCTGAGCAAGAGAAAGCTCCTTAAGCTGGTGACCGAGGGCCATGTTCGGGGCTGGAATGATCCAAGACTCTTCACTTTGATCTCGCTACGCCGCAGAGGAATTCCTCCCGGCGCCATCCTGTCGTTCGTCAACGAGTTGGGCGTCACGAAGAATGTGACCAACATCGAAATCGCACGGTTTGAGCAGTCGATCCGCTCGTACCTGGAATTCTCGGTCCCTCGGTTGATGATGGTCTTGGATCCGATCTTGGTCATCATTGATGATCTGCCGGATGACCACTTGGAGATGCTTGAGCAGCCTTTCTCGCCCAAAGATCCTTCTTTCGGGGTATGTCTTTCTCTTTGTCGTTCTCAACGGCATCATGCTGACTGTCACAGACACACCATATTCCCCTGACGAAGAGACTATATATCGACCGGTCAGATTTCCGTGAAGAAGACTCGCCCGACTATTTCCGCATGGCGCCTGGAAAGCTGGTGGGATTGATGAAGGTTCCGCACCCCATCGTTGCGACCTCGTACGAGAAGGATCCAGAGACGGGCAAGGTCACTGTCATTCACGCGCGCTACGAGAAGCCCGCGGATGGCGCTGCTCCAAAGAAACCCAAGGCGTACGTCTTCCAAGTCCCCCAGCGGTGACTTCTCTGGAAGGAATACGGATTACTGAGTCTGCAACAGGTATATCCAATGGGTCGCCGACCACAAGAACACGGTCAAAGCGGAAGCGCGACTCTTCAACCCCTTGTTCAAGTCCGCCAACCCCTCCGCGCACCCGTCCGGCAACTTCATCAACGATATCAACCCTAATTCGGAGGAGATCTACCCCAACGCGATGATCGAGGTCGGATTCCACGAGATCAGGAGACGGGCCCCCTGGCCGGCCCAGGCCGGAGAGCGGAACCCCGGCGATGAGACCGCCGGAGCGAGTGTCAAGCTGGGACCTGAGTGCGTTCGTTTCCAGGCCATGAGAATCGCCTATTTCTGCATGGATGAGGACTCTACGGAGGACAAGATCGTTCTGAACCGCATTGTCAGTTTGAAGGAGGGAATGTAGATGGAGGTGGTGCCATTATGCCGAGATGACTAGTATGGCTCCGGTTCCGATTGAGGACCATTGGTGATGTTTTCTATGTTCTGGGTTTATACATCTTCTCTGTCATGAAGAGTGTCTTCTCATGTGGGAAGTGCATATAGCGAAGCGGTTGATACGTACGAAATCACCAGTCTGGAGAATCAAACCGATAAAAAAGGAGTGGAATGTGCAAATTAGGCGTTGAGATTCCTTGCAGTTTCAGAACAGAACACTAACCAATTGCGAGAGGAGTATATCGCAGCCATTACACATTACCATTGAATCAACATCGTATACGATCTCATAAGCGAGTCCAGCGATCAAGAAGAACGTAGAGGTGTAAGTAAGCATGGTATCTCCTTGCGAATGAAACCAATAATCGTGCTGTAAAGATGAGTCGTTGACCCCCTATCCTTATCCTGGATATACTCCCAACTCAGAATGTCTGGGGGGTCTGGCTAGAGACCCCCCGGGATCAATGGAGGACAATCTTCAGTCATGACCCAGTAATAAGCCACCATGCCCTTGGTCAAATGGCTGTCCACGTGGCAGATAACTTGCCAGTAGCCTTCTGAGTTGGCGTTCATGTACAGGGCGTACATGTTACCGGGATCGAGGGCTTGAGATGGATTGAGTTAGCACCATGTCCCTTATACTTGTGCCATAGATGCAGTGAGATAGATATACGTACATTGCGTAACCATATTGGTACCGGCGTATCTGAACCCGTTGCCATGCATGTGGAAGACGTGGAATTCGCTTCCGTGAGCTATTTATATACACTCGTTAGCAATTCGTTCTGTCTCTCTCTGTCTCTCTTTTTAGGCAGACTCACCATAGACATACCAAATGACCTTATCATTCAAACACATCTTGAACGTCGGATTATTCCCATAGACATACCCATTCATTGCATAGAAGGTCGGAGCTCCCGCAAACCCGGACGCAGACAAGAAATTCACCAACTGCGGCTTCCAGAACGAGGAGTTTCCATCTCGCATCAGATCCGCGGAGATGGCACCGGTCCGGTCCTCCTCTCTCCCGGTCGAGGACTTGTTCAGCTCCGCCGCGTTGATGCTCTCCATGAAAGACGCCGATTCATCGAATCCCAAATACAGCAGGGTGAACTCGCGGTAATTCGCCATGGTATGCTCCATCATGCCGCGGTGGTAGGTGATTTGCGGGCCGACCAATCCCGCATTCACGTCTTGCTCCATGCTCACATAGCTGTGGTACCCTTGCATGTTGGCAGGGACGTCCGGATTGGGCGCGCTGCCCTCGTTGACGAGCCATTTATAGACGACGCATCCGCCGGGCGGGACAGCATCGCCAGGCGCGACGGAAACATCGGGATCCAGCGAGGTTCGATTCACGTAGATGGCGCCTTCGTTGTCCTTGCTCTACGACAGGCCCATCGAGTGCATCGACGTGTAATGTTTGGACAACTTGTTCAAGAACAGAATCTCAATCATGTCCCCGACTTCGGAGCGGATGGTCGGCCCCTGAACACCCTGCCATTCAGGCTGGACGGTCTTCTCCCTGAACGATGCGTCGGTGTAGCCGCGATAGACGGCCTTTTTCCACTTCGTTCCTGTGGTGGTGTATCCTGCCGATTGGGCCCGGGGAGAGACATTCATGGGAACGCCGAGCCAGTTATCCCAGCCGGTAGGGGCGTAGTCCCATTCTATCTCTTCGGCGGCAATGTAGTATCTGCGGATGTTGCCGCTGAAGTGGAAGTCAATTGGGGTGGGGGATGGGAGTTTCCCGTCTAGTGTCGCGGTGCTGCATGCTGAAGCTGGGGAGGTGGATTAGAATGCCGACGCTAGACTTGCCAGGAGGACTAGAGCAAGGAGGAGAGCCATGATGGCTTCAGTGGTGCGAACGCAACTGGTGACTTGTGTAAGGGTCAAGCAAATGCACCAACGAGCATGATGAGAGCGCGCAGCTGGGCGCAATTATATACCGAGCGAGCTGTTCTCTGCGACGATCAAGATGGTAGACCGAGAATAATAGAGACAGCTGCACACATCGGTCCGTTCATTGTGCGTAATGGAAGCTCTGCCCTTGGTCTACATATGCTGTGTAAAGCTGGTGAAGAATGTCGAGGCTGATGTGTTTTTCATGTAACCCTGTAACCCCAAGGAACGCGCAGACTGGAGATCTGATCATCAAGGGCATTGTGATACTATCGCAAGGAGCAGAGAAGCCAATTGGCAGTCTGTCTGGACCTCGAGGAACACCTGTTTGCGTATCTGTCCCGACGGCTGCCACATGATGAAGCTGAAGTGATCGCTCCCGACAGGGCCATTCCACAAAAATACATAATGACGTACGATATACCACCGGCTGGATAGCAGTCAGGCCTGATATTCTGACTGTTTTCCTTCCTTCTTGAACAGGGAAGGATACGTTGTTGTTCTGTGTTAGTCCAACTCGTCGAAGACAAGGGCATGGAAGAAAGTTAGGGTGGGCCAAGGTTTTTCTCTGACCTGTCAGGTCGATCATTCGGAATCTGGCTGGTCGAAGGTGCGAGTGACACAAAATGGCGAAGATGATGGAGTGTGGATGAAGATGATCATTATCGACAGTCCCAAGAATCTGATGTCTGATGTGTTGGGGGAACACTAGCTGGTCCAAGAACAAGAATAGGTCATCCGACTGACAATTATAGAACACAACGACAGAAATTGAATGCGGTTGATGCTTTCGCTGGAGTGTAGGGAGTTGAAAGATGGAAGATGTGCCCTGCTTGACTGGAGGCTCAATTGCGGACACCCGTACCTGATTCACGGATTGGTCGATGTATCTCAATCCATCTCCTTCCTGATAATAAGCAGTACAGGCAGCCAACTCCTGCAGCAACTCCTGTCGTCGATAGGTCCGCAACAACAATTCAATTGTCACCATAGGCTCAACGCCCCAACTTCCAAGGTATCGTCGCAGCTGCGTCGCATCGGTATTCCAGGCCTCGTTGCGCGCAGGGACGGCCTCATTCCCGCTCGATCGCAATCACTAAGATTGACTTCAGGGAGTACACTCCTCGTTCTATCACCGCAATGCCTTGATTCGAGACCGGACGACGCATCGCGCACACGAATTCGATCTTGCCACGATCCGTATCGCCAGAATAACCAGGGTTGGGTTGCGCCGGGGCTGGGAGTATCGCGACAACGGTAGTAGGAATAATGGCGACCGGAGGAAACAAGACACCTCTCAGCTTCATGCCAACGAGCGCTCCCCCGCAGTCTAATAAAGGCGTGAAAAGCATCCTGCCCCTGGAGAAGGTCTTCTCGATCCAGATTGGGTCCGAGCTCTTTCGTCTGTCTGGTGCCTCAATCGCCTCCGATGGTCAGTAGGGCCTTGGATATAAACTGCATTGAAAACCTGGAAGCTAAAAGTCCGTGGAGCACCGTCGTTTTTCTCTCAGTTCTTCGAGGAACAGTTACTTCTCAACGGCGATGGCTCCAACATTCGAACGCTGTACATCGATCGGGACCCGGTGACCTTTCAAGAGATTGCGAGGCACTTGCAGGGTATGGTCCTGAGCTCGATCCCATCTACGCTGCATCTAACCTGCTTTCGACTTCAGGCTATCATGTGCGACCTAGAGATGGACTCCATTTCGTGAAACTGTTCGCGGATGCCCAGTTCTACAGCTGTCAGTTCTTGCGAGCCAACCCTACCTAACCCGACATCTCCACTGACAAATCAACGACTAGTACCGCGATTGATGTCCCAGCTCTTCGAATCAGAGATCTTTGTCCAAATCGGAGACCGTCACTTCCAAATCCCCCGTGATATCTTCTCCAGCCCCGGGGACTCGCCAAACTTCTTCTCTCTAGGCTTCGCGGTCTTCTTCGCGTCCCCCTCCGAAGTCTTCCCGGGCCTGGATCGCAAAGGTCTGCTGCGACCACCAGCCATCACGCCGCCGAGCGTGCCCAATCGATCCGGCGAGGTGTTCGCCGAGCTTCTTCATCTGCTCCGTGGATACCCACTACACATCCGGAACGAAGAGCACCGCGCAGAACTGCTCCGCGATTGTCGATACTTCCATCTGCGCGGCCTCGAGCAGAAACTGATCCCGCACCATATCAGTTATAATCCCATTCGACAGCGGTCGGAGATTGTCATCCGCTTAGACGACGTGCGTCAGTCCGGCGTGCAATTCGCCAGCGACGCTCCCTCGTCGTCTGCAGATGCACCTCCATCGGGAGGATGGGTTCTCTACGCGCGGCCTTTCGTCGACGAGAACGCGTATGACCTGATCATCGAAGTCGGTGGGGAGAGCAACATTATCGATGTGAATGCCATGCGCGCCGATTTCCTCGGACTCGCCAAGGCAAGAGTATCCAGTTTGGCTCAGGTGATCGCCAACAAAATGAACCCTCCGGTTAAAGATACGCTACTGAGCGAAGAGCGAGTGAAGATTATCATCGATCGGGAGACCGACTTGGTCGTCGACGGTGAGGCCTATGCATCAGAAAGTCTTACTGCGACTACGCCCAGTCCGCAGCAGACAGCAGGCAATCAACACCCTCCCGCGAAACGAAAGAGATCCGACAGCATCAATGAGGCAGGGAAGTGGATCGTGCGGACTGGTCAGTGGCGGTTACGCGTTCAACCGAACGGGACGACTGGCAGGCTCGAACTGATATTCATTCCCGTCAAATTGGATGTGTATACGGATCAGAGGAGACGCAATCATACGAGGCCATTCCTGAGCTGAAATGAGGGCTTCCCATTTGAATTTCATGGTTCGCTGTCATATATTTCAAAAGGACCCAAGCGTATGTGGCACTCTACTTTTCTATCTTGTTCCTTACAGCGTGATGTTACCTCTGCAAAGGGTCATCAATCGTTTTGGCTGGCTTGTCTGGAATATTTGCTGCGACCTCCATATATTCGGTATTTGCAGCCGCTTTCCCACGACCCGACTAGGTCATCGATTATACTCATCCTGTCAAGCCTCGGTATCTATGCAGAGAGCTTTATTCTACACTTGCTAAGAAGTTCCATGCGCCCTCAAAATGATGGCAACACTCTGCCATACAGAGCTGTTCGCTTCAAGGCCAAAGACTTTGTACGTGCCAGTATAAGTGAATGTAAAGAAAGGATCATATAGATTTCAACGAGTGCAATTGATTGTCTATTCTCTTATTCTCTTTGTGTCAAAATCTCCTCTAGTCAGAGAATCCCTCCCACTCTTCATCCTCATCATCTGGTACTTCCTCTTCGTCATTAACTCTCGAATCATTCCTTGACTGAGAGTGGTCTTGTGCGTTTAGATTGGATATATCCTCCCGATTACCAGCGTTGCCGCCATCACGAACGAATCCAGCAACGAAGAATCCTCCCAGCCCTTCATCATCACCAGGCCAACAACGTAGACAACCCTCCAGCTCATCATCAGAAAGATTCACTGGAGGATGAACAGGAGAGTCGCGATCAGCCACGCTGCTAGGAGATGTATTCGCATTGTCTGTCCGGACACCCCGATGCTTCCAAGCTCTCAATCCCTCCGGCTGCTCATCACGGCGCATAATACGCCAACCTCTTTGCTTTGCGACATCTGATGCCAGAACGCGTGACACAACAGACTCATTCTCAATCAAATGAATCGAACATGTACTATACGTCACGCGAGTGGCGGCAGGGAAGCTCAACGCATGCTCGACAATACGCGCCTGAAGATTCGACAATTTCGTCAATCGTTCGGCGTCGATCTTCGTGCCTGACCATTCATTTTCGTCTGTTGCGGACGCATCGTTGCTGGTATCCGCTAGGTGCGGCGTCTCCTTCTGCTCATCCTCATCGTGTCCGCGCTTGCGCTTTTTGCCTTGCTGGTTGCGTCCAGCTTTTCCAGCTGCAGCAACTGGCAGAGTCAGTCGAGGAACGTCCTCGCGGCCGATGATCCCGCTTCCTGAACAACTTGGATCCAAGAGCAGGCCAGCGACATTCTCGAATCGTGGGTCATAGGGGTCCAAGGCAAGGAAATCTTGGCCCTGTAGCACCGTGACGAAGGAATCAGCGCCAGCCAGAGATACCATCTTTTGCAGGGTCTTCGCACGGGTGGGCGACGCATCCATAGAGTATATATGCGGCAATGCGTTGGAACTTCTGCGCTTCTTGCCATCTGACCGTTGCTGCTTGAACAGCAAAGAAGCCAAATGCGTCGTCTTATTCCCTGGAGCCGCGCAGCCATCGATCAAATCTTCCTCCCACTGTTGCTCCCCTGCTAGGAGATACGCAGGAAAACAGGACGCTTTATCCTGCAAGATAATCTCCCCATTCTTGTACGCCGGAGAAGCCGAAAAGTCAACACCATAAGCCACCGCAATCAGATCTGGGATGTTCGGATCGACGTAGAGCTTCTTGTCGTTCTTATCCATGAGTTCAGCAAGCGACTCGACCTGCTGGTACGACGCAAAGGTTGTTTCCAACTGCGCCTTAAGCGTCGTACGAACATTATTAATCCGCACCCATCGCGGGTATACAGCGGTCGAAGAGACACTTTGAACGCCCTTCTTGGCGTTCTTCTCGCGCAAAACGGCAGCTTTCAAGTCGTCGATTGACGCGCAGCCTCGACGAACACGCGCTTTGACGAACTCGGCCTTCAATCTCGTCTTGTGTCTCTCGATCGCTTGGCGTAACGGATGATTCGTTGGCGCCGCGATACCCTTTTTCGATAAGAGGTGATCATGCACGAGGAGGACAGAGAGCAGAGGTGTCAGCTATATTTCCTCATCGCCAATGGCAGCTCACTTGGTCAGTCAGCAGGTAGGTATCTCCCGGGGGAGTGTTCTTCACAGCAGATTGAGCTCACCTTAGGTTCATGGTTCAAGATCTCTGCATTTTCAATGACCTCTTTCAGGAGTATATCCCACTTAGAAGCTTCAATGATCAACGCGTAGATCTGCGCTGGGGAGGCCTTCAGGTTGCGGGAGTTGTAGATGCGCGATTTGAACGAACCCCCGGTGGATGAGGGCGCCGTCAGGACTGAGACAGCATCGTAATAGAGAGACATGGCCGATGGCAACGGGGAAGCTCTCCTGGTCTCAGTCTCGGGCAGAGTGCGCTCAAAGAGGGAAATTCGATGGATCCAAATTTCTATCAGATCAGACCACGTGATTGTCTTATCTCGGAGATTGCGGAGAAATCTCCGTCCTTTAAATTAAAGAGGTCCATCCCCATAGCTCAACCTTACGGTTTATAATGTTGATGGAATTGTACTACGGAAGTGCTTGACATCTGAAGTCACTTTCAATTCTTGACGTTGTTTTTCCGGTCTATTTGCTGCTTTATCTACAGTGCACTTATACACATGACGGCCAGCCTCAGCGAGATATTCTGGTTCAAGACATCGAGATAGCGCGAATCATCCATGGTTGCTCAGACTTCAGAACGCGGTCGTACAGACATCTGATGTGGCGGCACGTCGATCTCAGCTGCAAGCTTAGTCAACCACACGTTTGATGCATTGTGCGAGGTCCTATAACCGGTTCGGTAGATGAAGTTCATCGGGAAGCCCAGATCGAAAGGCACGGCAGAATCAATCTCGTCCAGATCCTCTTCAGAAAGTTGAACGCTCAGTGCATCGACATTGGCTTTGAGATGTTCGACCTTGCGCTGACCGACGATAGGGAAAACGTTGGGTGTCTTGTGCATCAGATATGCGAGGGCCTGACCGTGGAACCTAGTCAGTATTATCCCAAGGAATTCAATCAACCCAACATGTTGGAAACGCAGGGTACATACAATAGCATGCAGGGTAGTCTTCTTCTTGTTTGCGACCTTCTCCAACGCATCTGAGATCTTGATATCCCCCTCAGACATCTCAGCGCCTCTCGCAGAGCCCTTCTCACCTTTCTCCCGTGCCTCCTTAGTCTTCAACTTGCCCTGGCCCAGGGCAGCCCAAGGAGCAATTGCCATTCCCTGGTCGCGGCACATGGGAATGATCTCTCGCTCCATATCCCTAAAGCCGGCGTTCCACCGACCTTGGTAGACGGAGAATGGGCGCAGACCGTTTGCTCGGGCGTAGTCATTCGCTTTAACCACCAGCCAGGCAGGAGTGTCGGAGATACCGAGGTAGAGCACTTTGCCCGCGGTGACAAGCACGTTCAGGCCGTGCATGACCTCCTCAACGGAGCTGGTAAAGTCCCACCAGTGGACGTATAGCAGATCGATGTAGTCCGTTTGGAGCTTCTTGAGACTCCGGTTCACGGAGATGTGCATGTTCTTCAACGAGTTGCCGACGAAATTGGACTGCAGGGGCTCAGTGTCGCGGTGACTAGTGCGGAAGCCTGTGGTATACTTGGTTGCGATACTAAGGAGTATTCGTCAATGATGAAGGGTGACTAGGTGATAACGAACATCTTCAAAACATACACCATCTGATCGCGATTGTTGCGCTTCTTCATCCACTCCCCGAGCCATTCTTCCGATTGTTCATCTTGATAATTGCTCGCCCTGTCGAGACATGAGTTCTAATGAAATTCAAGACAGGGAAATGACTGTAATTCATACGTGTCAATGAAGTTCCCGCCCATCTCGTAGAAAGCGTCAAGAATCGCAAAGGCTTGTTCCTTGTCGCATTCGCCCAGGAGATCCTTCCTGCATCCATCACTGTCAGTCGACTCTCACAACACAATTCTTCTGCAGTCTCCATACCAGGCGGTTCCGAAATTCATGGTTCCCAGACACAAAGGCGACACCTTAACGCCGGCAGTAGGTGCCAGCACCCGGTGGTAGCCAAGGAGGCTTTTGGGCTTTGGCGCGAGCTGGAAAATTGACATGGCTGGAGTCGTTTAGTAGGGAGTCTGGCAGGTAGTATGCTCCAAATAGAAGAGGAGCGACTTCTGAGAAGATGTAATTGAAAAAGCAGAAAGGATACTTACTGCCAGGTTATAATTATATCACAGCAGCCAGCTCCAAGGACATCGGAGTTAGTACGGACTTAAGGACTCCAGGGCAAACTCGCTGCTGCGGAGATAAATTGAAGGATGAGGAGGATTTGCAATCAACCATCATGGCGCAGTAACGTTGACCTCGGAGGCCCAATTTATCCAGTACAGCAGACGGTTCGACTGGCCAGAATGTCAGGATCAACGCTGTCGTGGTCGATACTCTCTGCAGGAGATAGTTGAATCTCGGCACATGTCAGCTTACTGCTCCATGCTTCTACCTAGACAAGCAGAGATCCACGGAGTAGACGGTACTTACTTGATTAACTGCTGCATTATTATTGGCTCCATTACCATCATTCAACTCGTATACCCCTGGAACTGACGGAACCGCTCAAGAAACTGTTGCCTGTTAATGACTGACGGGTATCCAGGTATGTGTGTCCATGAAAAGAAAGTCAAAAGCATCGAAACCACGATGGAAATGGCTACATTGACGTGCTACGGATTCTAGTTGTAGCTCAGATTTGTTCATCAAGTACCTCAGGGAATCCCGAGAGGGACTTCATAGCCCTAGAAGAGGCTCCTTTGAGTCGATATGCCATCCATTTGTAAATTGGGAGTCGGTATAGACGGTGCCTCCGCAACCTGCTAACTTCCCCTCTGAGGATATCGGTTCTCTCCAGGTTCAAGGTTGATTAGGATGTCGCTCATTTTGATACTATATCTGGCACTCTACCGTCAGGACACATTATCGATATTGTTGAAAGTGATGGGTACCTGATACACATAGCCATCCTATGCAAGACTTTTTAAAGCCTCGAGCACATTCTTCCAGCCTCTAGGCCTTTGTTTGCTCGCCTCTCTGGTCAGATCATCGACAAGGTATGTCAATATAATTGCTGGTGACTCGGCTATCTCGTCCAGAAGAGGATGCAGGTGGATTCATGGCTCTGAACCTGCTTAAAGATGTTATGCTGGTTATAAAGGGTGGAAATTTGACACTCTCTACTAAAGTAGGAGCCTCGTTGATTTCTATCAGGAGTTAATGAGTGTGTGAGCCAGCAGGAAGGGACAAACTCATACATACACTGCAAGATAGATGAAGTCTGAACCTGTGGAGGAATTCTAGTGTATATATTCCAATTTGCCTGTTGCAACCTAGGCTGGAGAGATATTTAGATAACAATGACATGGCAATGGAATTATGAAATTGTTGATTCCTAATTTTCCAAGAGACTAAGTGAAAAACTGCGCGATGAGCTTGAGTATATTAGATTCCAGGAGCATTGGATGCTTAAATGTTTGTATTTTTAGTACAGTTTCAAACTATCTATATCAGTTGCATGATTGATAAGATGCGGATGTACTGTACATCAATCCAGACAACACTGTGGAGTATACTACTATGGTAATACTTCCCTTTCTACCCAGCACTTACCAGTTCAATTTCTACACTTCTCTTACAACCACCTCTTCCAACCACCCACTCTCCTGATATAGAAACACAAGGAAAATGCCACCACCGCAATTCACAACAAAGCTCCTCCCCCCTCCCCTCGTCCCAATCTCCGCCCTCGCCCTCCCAACACCAACGAACCCCTCCCCAGCCTCCAACCCGCCCCTCTTCAACGATGCCATGACCGTCCGCCTAAAAGTTTTCGTCGACGAACAGAAATGCTCTGCCGACGCCGAAATCGACGACGACGATCCCCGAAGCTGGCAGTGGGTTATATACACCACCACCACCACAACAGCAGAATATGCCGGTGCTTCTGAAATTCCAATTGCCGTAATTCGACTCGTCCCACCGCCTCACCCGCCTCACGAGCTATTAACGACCAATCCCGATTTGTTACAATCCAAGTCTCTTCCGAGATACGATACGACGCATGAACCGTGCGTGAAATTGACTCGGGTGGCGGTTGTGAAGGAGTATAGAGGATACGGACTCGCGAGGAGACTGGTCGATACGGCGCTGGAGTGGGCGAGCAGTCATGCGGAGGAGATTGATGAGGCGTATGCTCGTGTTGTTGGGGGACAGGGGAGTGAATCGAGGAGGTGGAATGGGTTGGTGCTGGTTCATGCGCAGGTCCAGGTGGAGAAGTTGTATGAGCGATTGGGGTTCGTGACGGATAAGGGGCTGGGAGTTTGGGATGAGGAGGGGATTGATCATGTTGGAATGTGGAGGCGCATTGAAGTCAAGAGGTCGTAAATGCATGGAATGGGTGCAATTGGTAGTCCGTAGTAACTCTGTATATATGTATATGTAATCTATAGACTAGACTTCAAGGTAAGAGACTAAATAAGATATTACGACACATGCTAAGAAGTTCAATTGAATGTATTGAATCTCGCAATCGTATGTATAACGCTAACTCTCGCCATTCTTCATAAGACGCCAGGACGTGAAATTAGAACGCATAAGATGAATCACTGCTGGTAGCAATGACGGGGTATCCTGAGGATCGAAAAAAAATAATGAAAACAGAATGCCTCCCGTCGCTGCAAAGTTGGTAAGCAGTCTAGTAAACGAAAAACCGTAGATCCCATGCACGCGTGAATCGAAGGACATTATGCGAAATGAGAAAAAGTCAAAATTCCCGGCCCACCCGTAACTCCAAACAGATGATCGAAAGATGGAAAGCAAATATCGAGTATCGCTGGTGACTCAGAGCGAGAAAGATGTCTAGAAGGCGCTGTCAAAGAAGAAGCGAATTAAAAGGATAATAAGTAGGCCAGATTGACATGGCTCCTGTGCCTAGGTTTGGAATCGATCCCGTCGTTATAGGGACGGATATTAAAGCGATAAAGGCGATGGTGTCGATCGGATTTAGAAGGTGCTCCAGTTCCAATCCCGAGGAACACTGGCCGCAATGTCAGAGTGCTGGTTCAAAACCGTCGGAAGCGATGTCTTCGAACTATCGTCCTGCGATGCTTCTGAGCCGTCCGAGTCCGTGTGGGAGTCATCGTGCGTATTGTCACCCGCCTTCTGGGCGTCGATCAGGCTTTGAATCTGGCTGAGGCGGCTGCTGCGGGCCTCCTTCCAGCGCTGATAGGCGCTCCAGCACAGGTCGCAGGCCCGAGACAGCACACCGTCGGGGTGGAATTGCGCATCCTGGTTGAGAGGAACCAAATGAGGGGTATGAGATGAGCAGAAAACGTGGCCACAGTGACGACAGTGATGCCGTCGCAGGAAGAGACCAAAGGAAGAGCGGCAGGTAGGGGAGTCGCAGGTGGAAGAAGCAGAGTCCGCCTAAATGGGGAGGGTTAGCACGGTCGCAAATGCAGGTTGCAGGTCAACAAGAGCGACTGGACAGCACAGATGCTGGATATGTGGAAGACAAGCAGAAAGAAGAATAGAGTATGTCAAAGATCCGTGTCACATAGACGCTGGCACAAGATGTCAGAGCTGCCGAGCAGCACGCAATAATGAGCAAAAGAGCGCACGCGACATCCGCGACCACAATCACGCAAGAGATCTGGCATTTATAAACACCAGACAATCTTCCCATCTTTCGCATTACGATTACAACGCTCGATAACCAAAAAAAGAAAGAGATAAAAAAGAAAAGAGAAAAGAGAAAGAGAACAAAATATACTCACTTTCCAATGCTCGCGGGTTGGTAGGCCGGTCACCTCCCCCAAATGCTCATGCTTCATCCACTCGTGCTCTGCCATCTTGCTGATCATCCCACTTCTCCCACTTCTGCTGCTCTCGATCGTCGACCGGCGACTGATGGGTTCGTTGGTCTCGGTTTCGTTGAGACTGTCAAGAGAGCCATGGACACTGCGGGGTGGGGTAGGAGGGGAAGGCTTCTGGGGACGCTCGGTCGGGCGCAACGCAGCCGGAACGTATAGGGGTGCCTTTGGCGGGCGCAACTGACGAGTCTGCAACGGCAGTTGAGGAGGGTTGAGCGCTGCAGTCGTCAGACGAGGAGAAGTTGGAGAGTTGTTGACTGGCGTCGTCGTGGCCGAGCTCGTCGGTGATGGGTGACCGTAGATGGAGATCTGGTTTGAGGACGCCGTAGGGGAGATGTGAGTCTGCGTCGCAACGTGGGTGGCCATTTTGGCGCAAGTGTTGACCCGTACGATAGGTTTGATCAAGAAAGCAGGTGATTAGGATTACGGTGAGTATAGAGGGCGTATGTACGGTGTGTTGATTGTTGTAGTGTGTCCGTCTATCTCAAAAGACGACAGTATCGACGATCTTATCAGTATCAGATGCTGGTGTTAAGGAAGATAAT
Organism: Evansstolkia leycettana; assembly: GCA_000787455.1. Classification (NCBI taxonomy): domain Eukaryota; kingdom Fungi; phylum Ascomycota; class Eurotiomycetes; order Eurotiales; family Aspergillaceae; genus Evansstolkia; species Evansstolkia leycettana. Next base: position 7,141 of record JSYV01000598.1, on the reverse strand, counting down.
AATAATAGCCAGCCGTTCGAACAGGGGAGAACGGGCCAGGAAGCATCGCTCCAGATAGATTATTGTAGCCAAGCGACGCTGCTGGGGGGATGCAAGATAAAAGTACTGGCGCACTTAGGTACTTTCGAGGCGAACAGACGGCAGAGGGAGCCGCGGCGAGAAAGCGGCGGGATGGCGAAAGGTGGTTTGGGACGCTCGGAGCTGTGGAGATTTGGAGAGACCCAGAAACGAGACTCGAGAGGTTCAGAGGTTGAGGCTAGAAAGACCCGTAGAAACAGAGAGTGGAGCCCGTCGTAGTGGATGGACTCGAAGTGATAGTGTATGATGGAAACGATGATGATGATGATCGGGAGGCGAACAGGGCTCAACAGAGCTTATGAACTGAGTTTGGGAATGACGGCAGAGCAGAAGGCAAAAGAAAGGAGGAGAGAGCTTGGTAGTGAATAAGGATACTCTGGCATCTTCTTATGATTCTTTCTACTCTGCCAGACAATCTGCTGCAGTATCGAATTAGAAAAGGGGGTTCCGGTTATAGTCGATTAATCATGAGATTTCCTTGGGATAAAAGACAAGGATCTCCATATATCCAGTCAGTACAGTAGTTGGTAATATACTGATACACAGATGTAATACTGCAAGAATCCATCAAACACACCGGAAACAATAACAATCAGACTAGCTATCTGCTGAATTCTGTTCTACTCGGCTGCTGACCGAGGACAATAACAGTAGCAGGTAGCCCAGACCGATAATACAGCCGTTGATATGGAACGATGGATAATTGAATGGCTAAATGATCCCCATCCAGGCCCCATGGAACTGGGACACTTAGTGATGATCATATTCCTCTCTTGTTTGCTATCACTGCTGTTGAGATCAGCCGAGGATCTGTTTGACTTGACGTATCTGATGATCTCCAGACTCCCAGCTTTTTGTTGGCGATGATAATGAAGATTCAAGAATGTCTTTCTGTCGGAGTGGAAACGAGAAATATCCCTCGTGGGTGCCCGCAGAGTTGGTGTGAATGTAAGATTGGTAATCTCATTACAGACACTTGTACTCTGTCTTCACCCTCTGTCTTCACCCTCTGTCTTCACCCTCTGTCTTCACCCTCTGTCTTGCTTCACATTATTCTTCCTCATTCACCAAACCAGACAACTTCACCATCCATCCTGGCCTTGCATATATTCATCTGTTGACCGCCATTTCTTTCCCCCCTACATCGAAGCATCAGAGAGTCTGCCTGCTTGGGAACATCCCACGGTCCTTCACAGCATGGCTACAAGCATGACAGCTTTCCCCTTCAGGCAATGTACTTCAATCTCCAGTTTCCAGTCTCCATCTCCAGTTCGCAGTCATCCGTCCAGTTTCCGAACCTGGACTCGATGGAGGAAAATGGAAAGTGATCATCATAACTACAGTGATCCTCATTCGTGCCGGTTGTCTGTCTGGACCCACTCATGCCCAGCCCAGCGGTTGCTTACATTATACGAGTCCATTTCTCTTCGCGAGTGAGGATCAATCTACTCCTTTTACATGGGCCGTCTAGATCAGTGAAGTTCGCACCGGGCTCGATATACTACAATCATCATTGGTTATATGATGCCGCCAACAACACAATCCATGGAGGTGAGAAAGGAGCAATACAACAAAGTTGCAAACATCATCACTATTCCTGCCTCCCGCGATACGAGTCCGTATCACCGTGACTGCCATCGACATCATGGATGATTTCAATCCGGCCACGACTCTCCTTGGCGTTTTGAGACGGGCCAATCGCCTCAAGTGTCTCAAGGCTCTTCCCGAGACAGCGGCTCGTTGCCTCTCCCTTGATCGTGTTATCGCTGAAGAGTGATTGGACAGACTGGCCATCCTGCGATCTGGTTGGTGAATGCCACCGTCACAGTTCATCCCGACCTGACAACCTATCTCGACGAGGCGGCGACGGCTGGACCCCGAAGCCCCCAACCTCAACAGGAAGAATAATGGATCAGGTCGCTGTTCATTGGCTGCCTCAATCCTGGGAACCAAAACTGCGACTGACATTCTGCACGAATTAGCAAAGGTATCCGCAGGGATTCTTCCGGCCTTTACCGCTTGCACCCACCGTTCCGTTCTTGGGTCTCGCCTATTTTCAAGTGGATATGTAAGCAAACCTTGAGACCACGGGTCTTTCTTCCTCCAGATTCCGCGCTATCGTTGATGAGGTTAGTGCTTCTCCCGTTGGACCTCGGCCCTTGAGAAGAAACGGTATTAGCGGCACGGAGAATGTTGCAGATGAGGAAAGCGGCTAGAAGCTTAGAAGTCTTCAGGCGACTCTAGAACGGCATCTGCCACATTAATATTAATACTGCCGATATTATTTGTTTGGAAAGTGTCACGGGATCACAGCCTATCACCGCTTGAGAAGTCGAGATCTCACCGCCAACAATCTAGGAGACTACCACAGTACGGAGTATAGTATGGAGTAGTATTTCCTGTTGTCCTTTGTATCAAGGCTAAGGTGATTTTGATCTCCTGGTTCCCCTGTCCAATATTCAGCCGCGATTGCAGATCCCGTTGCTTTTTTCCGCGGTTCGGGTCAGAAAAGGAGGTCTTCAATAATCGGCAGGGGGGTTCGCTGTTTGACAGTGGTGCGCCGAAGAACCTAAATTTCTTCATCCATGCTCCACTTGGACATGTTTAGATATTCTGTACTCTGTACTACTCTGCACCTAATCTTTCTTCAGGGTTCACAACAGCTTCGGCTCATACGGAGCTTGAGTCCCAAGTCCCAACGCTTAGATAGATCGCTGCAGAGATCTGTGTGTTATGTTGCCCCTTGATGACGGAGGACTGCAGTATCGACTATCTTGGGACAACTAAAGACAGAGTAGCGCGCCATATTGGCCCCTTATTGGCCCAAGCCACCGAAAATAGATGGCCACAATCGCCGTTGCGCGGAAATATTAAAATATTTCTGTTTTCTGTAAGATTATTATCCAGCCGAGATTCGGAATGCTTACTGTGTACGGAGTACTCTCGACGATTCACGGATTCACGGATTCACGGATTCACGGATTTCACCTCCGCCTCATTCCTGTGCGCTTCATCTTGGATCGGACCAATGGAGGCTGTACGTGCGGAGGTATGGAGTAACTCTGGGTGATGGTGAGAATGCCATGGAAGGTCGTGGCCTTTGACTCGGAATTTTGTGGCATTTCCGTCTTGGGGCCAACAAGTTGCTGCTTTTACAGTTGCGAGCCGCCAGAGGATGGCCTCTACCACCTCTACTTCGCCTGTCGTTTGATACAGTAAGCTAGTGACCCACCGCCAAAAGGATCTTTTACACCGCCTACTTTTTACAGAGCAGTTTGTGAGGAGGACTAATTAAGAGCAATTTTTCTGCCAGCATAATACCTGGCGTAACAGATTTATCGTTATTAATTTTTAGCGCTGGTATGTTCTTACCGGGTTCTACCACAGTACAAGTACCCAGTTCTGACCTGCATCGTATGCGGGACTCTACTCGAGAAAATGGAAGAATAATTGGGGCTGAATGCACAACAGAATGGTAGTCTCAAATCTATTCAGAAAAGCCGGGGTGGAATCCCGTGTAGGGAAGATACAAAAAGTTCCCGGTCAAGAACGTAGAGAGTGGCAACTAGAATTCCCATGTCGCAACATTGATGCGGGCAATGGACCTCGATATGAACTTCCAGAACGTGTCAATATGGTCAACTCTGTTCCGGTTTAGTTTGCAATCCCTATTCTGCTTGTCGCAAATCGGACTGACTTGATGGAACGATCGATCTGGAGAGAGTGGCACGATAAGGGCAATTACCAACCCTCTGGAACCGAGAAAATCATCAAAGAGCTGGAAGCGGTTGTTCATGCACCTGAAAACCGCCAGATTATCGGACTTTAACTCCAAACCTCAGCTGAACAAGAAGGTGTGAGTCATGGGATTAAAAATGAGCCTAAGCAGTTTGAGCTAAGCTAAGATTGATCACATGGGAGGTATCAGACTATGTACCTACTGTTGCTAATATCTGGCGGTCGCGCCGAAGTCTTAGCTTCGTCCATATCTCAAGAAAAAGTCATGAACTACTAAACCCCAGCACCGCGTTGAGGTGCGAGCCCACGCTGGGGGTTCCAGCTCAACTCACGAGAGGAACCGGAAGCAGCTACCGCAACGTCCCCAAGTAGCTGGCCACGTATTACTATGGCGGGACCGATCTTTCCAGTATCGACAAACAATTTGCAGGAAAACCAGCAATGACAGTTGACGGCTCAACTCAGAAGAGGAACCGGTACAGGCAGCTACAGCAACATCCCCAAGTAGCTGGCCACGTGTTACCGTGGCGGGACCGACCTTTTCAGTATCGATCAAGCCATGTGTAGGACGACCATTCCTGGTTATCCGCGCAGAGCTGGGCCGATGTTCAAGAAAAACGGCAGAGGTTTGCTGGAGTGGAGCTCCAGTAGCCCTGTCTGCAGATGCAGGTCGGGCCCTGATCATTCGAATAATGATGGCGGCGATCGAGTCAGTTGAATGTCAGCCGTCTCAGGCGATGAAATGTGCTGAAAGAAGGATTGGCTGGCAACAGAATCACGCGGAAATCGCTGAGTCTGATGAGCCACGTTTTTCCTTCAGCCTCAGAACGACAGCCACTATGTAGGCCAGTCGCTGCCTGTGTTCAGCATTTCCAATACAAAACGGGCCAAACTGCTCCATGACAAGGAACGATCTGGTCTGAGCAGCCCTTCGATCCTCGAGATACTTCAAGTATTCAGGGCCGTGAGGCAAATGTCAAATAAACCTCGTCCATATCCGGTGAGACGAGTAGGCGCCTGTGCTAGCGGATTGGGAAGACACACGAATCTGACCGTAGAACGACTCTTTGAGAAAGTGGTTGCAGTTACCTCCTCTACAGCAAATTGCCCAAGTTCTCCTCATTGGACGTCGCTCGAGAATCCGGTTGCTTCTTGTCTGCACCCGTCATTTGCCTGTTTCCTGAACGTACCGTCAAACCTCCCTCAGACAAGACAGAGGCGCTCCCAACTGCTGGTGCAAGACTCCAAGAGCCCCTGTTGGATGTCCTGAGAGGAAAATTTTCACTCGAGAGCACCGGTTGAATGCTGGTATGTCCAGAAGGGTAGCTCAACATGTATTGCAGAAAGAGTTCAGTTGGAGCATTCTGTCCATCCTCAAAGCTGTAAAGACAAGTCTTGCAAATGACAACTTCCTCCCCGGAAAAGTATGCGTCGAGAATGCGAGCGTGATTCTTTCCCATGGTGGAGATCATCATAACCTTGGAGTGGGATCACCCAGATTAGAACACGAACGAGAAACAGCATAAGTACTCTCTCTCGTATGCACTTACAGGAATGATGATGTGAGACTTATATTCCGGCTGCATGAACCGACCTCTCATGACTCTCAAGATCGCCAGGACTTCCCCGCGTAGAAGCTTAGTTTCATCTCCCTCGTAATCATGAACAGTCATCAGGATGAGGTGGGGGTAGTTCTGATCAAGATGGTCAAACAGACAACACGTGAGCCAGTCTGCTCTCCGATGAGGTGGGTAATTATGAAGAGGCAGCCAATCTGGAAAGCCGTAAAAGCTCTCACTGTATACTCGTGTCTCAAGTCATTATCATTGCAGCGGGGACCGTTGAAGATGGGAAATGATAGGAAACTTACCTCCTGCCTTTCCAGCCCATGTGTACACCCAGACCACCATAAATGTTGAGTCCCTCTCTTGCGCCAGTGAAGAACTGGTCCCTGAGGTATTTCTGGATGACTTTTGCTCGAGTATGGTTCTCATTGCCGATTGTTCCTAGCTCTTCCAACTTCATGTCATCGCCATTGTCCTGAAAAGGGTATTTACGGATTTCGTCAGGTGAGCAGGGCAGGGATAGAGATGATCAGGAGAACCAGCCTCGAACGTGATCACTTTGACTTTGAGAAGAGTGAGTTCGCCGTCTTCCAAAAAATATCTTGTCCTTCGTCTTCTTTTCAACATCTTCGAGTAGCGTGTTCAAGGCACGGATGACTTCCAGGCGCTGAGCAGAAAAAGAGGAATCCGTAAGCACCGGTTTACTCTCAAATAGAGACTTGATGAGGTCCATGCTGGCTATGTGGTGAGAGGAAAGAAAAGTGATGAAGTGTGGTGGGCAGAGAGACAAAACAGTCTTATGCGCAGTGAGTATGCCTGGCAAAGTAAAACAATCTCAGTCACCCTACTCTGCCTTGAGGCAAAAATCAAAGCAGATACATACTGACGTCTATACATCTACCTAGATAGGTATGGTAGTATTAGGTAGGTAGATATTGAGCTTTACCACTTAAGGCCTAGCTTAGGGTAGGTAAACACTGGTCACTATAACAATTTCAACACTGTACTATTCATTCACCATGGGACCAATAATAGATGGCACCATGTTCCTTAGATTTAGGTATAAAATAAAATGAGGTGTTATTCTACTGGATGCATCCCTGTTCAATGTCACAGATCTCAGTCACAACTTACTTGTAGTTGTGGAACCTGAACAGTGATACAGGCACAACTTACAAGTGCCACAAGAGAAGAGGAGACATTGTTGGAAGGGAGACTTAAGATTGGTGAATATTCTCAGCATGATACAAACAGCAACAGTAGAGGACTACCCAAGATAGATTAAAGCTGCTTTGTGCTGCATGGAAGAAGGGGAAATCATTAACACCCAAGGACAGGAGGAAGGCATTAGGAAAGTTAGAAACCAGATTATCTTTCCCACCCATGACAGAAACCCAGGTATAAAGAGGGCACAGTTAATGGGAGAGTACTGTAATTTCAATTCAGACTTATATTGACTGTGAACTTATCACTATGCAGGACAAGAAAGAGACCTCATTAATTTAGCAATATAGGGTTTTCAGTAGAGTACTTGAGATCTCAGTCACTCTCCAATGGTGAGTTGTCACACCCTGGGATCTCTCAAAGCTAGCGTACTAGTATTTAGTAGCAATTGGCAGTCTTCCACAATGGGTATGGGTTTAACCTCCGAACCCAACAAGGTAATGCTGATACAAACCTGATGACTTATCTTTAAGCAAGTCTTAACTCTCCTATACCTTGCCCAGCTAAGGTATAGCGTATCGCGAGGGGTCTGGTAA